>JAUTDX010006235.1:0-23425 GCA_030844895.1 Ambrosia x helenae
ATCAAAGACACATTCCAAAAGAAAAAATTAATTTTTCACATAAGGAACTTACTAAAATAAAACACTAACAAACACGTGTTAAGGAAAATACTTTTTTTTTTCAGGTTTATAAGTCGGGTATATGGTTTGAGTTAACGGATATATGGTTCGGTAATCGTGTTAGGCATATAAAAATAGGAAAATGTAACCGTATCAGTGTAATCTGCCAAGTGTTATTTTTTTTTTGCCAATAAAAACGCTAATACAAGTTACATTTTTTTGGTTTTCGTTTTTAATATTCTTAAATTTTTTACTCGGCGCTTTTAAAACTCTTTTTTTTTGGCTCAAAACGCTCGAAATTATGTTATATTACATGCCCTGATTTTTTTTAATTATTACATTGTGTAGCCTGGTGTTTTTTAAGGATTTTCTCAACTCATGTGAGTTTTCTAGTTATTATTAGCCTATATATATACACACACACACACACACACACACACACGGTGTGGTTAGGGTACAAAGGATGTGTTTTGTGAGAATGGTGAGAAGTAATGGTGTCCTTTGGATCATTATGATAAATGGTTGAGATTAAATAGGTGGCAAAATTTTAATAGTGTTATAATCTAAATAATTAATTGTGTCTTTGAAGGGTATAATAGTAAAAACACCCCCATTTATATTGTTGTGTTTAAACCTAGAAATCTCATTTTTTGCCATTTCAATGATGGTAGGCAACAAATGCGGTCGGCGTCGAAATTTTCTGGTAGTTCAAGGCCGCACCATCTTACTGACTAGATTTGGGAAAAGTGTGTTTTAGCACTTTAAGTTTTAGCGATTAATCATCCATCTTCATATTTTTGTGTTTATGTTCATATTCATATTCAAGGGTTATGATTTGTAAGGATGGTATGACGTTATTTGTTGGTTTAATGGTCATTGAATGGTTAGTGTCATAAAAAACTAGGGTTTTATAAAACACATCGATTGCTTGAAACCAAAGACGACTTATATAAGAGGTGTGTTTTATGACGATGATATAGTATTTGTGGTTTGGGGCGTTTTGTGTAGAATTAGGTTGTAACACAAATTTTTTATCTTCTTTACATATGATGGCTATAAACTCGTTTTTGGGTTTAGTGTAAAACAACATAATACGAAAATGGTTTGGGTTTCTTCCCAAAACACAGTATGTGTGTTGTAAATTGTTTTTTTTTTGTTTATTGTAAAAAACAAAATACTATAATGGTTTGGGTTTATGCAAAAAAAACATGATTGTCTATTTGACGATATGGGTATTTGGTCACAAAACCCAGTAACTGTATGTTGGTTACAAAACACAATTTGAATACAAAAACACAATGTGATAAGAAACAAAACACATGTATGTCTCTAAAACAAGCAGCTTAAAAAAATGGGATTGTTGAAAAAAAAATCCCGTAAATATCTCAGTTTGATTATGAGATTTAATATTGAAAAACTTGAATGTTTTATATAATTACTCCGTTGCCCTTATTATTAAAATAAAACCCTAGCTAAGCTGATGTGTCACTCTCACAAGTCATTTTACCTTCTCATAAAAAGAGGCTTTTGTACCGAACCCCATATATAATATATATACATAATACATACATATAATGGAAAGTGCAACAAAATAAAATATATTGTAAGAAGAAAAAGAACAAAATATTAACCAATAGGAATATTTCATATAATTATTGTATTTAATGTTAAATAAATTACTAATTTTTTGTAACCTCCATAAACTAGTTAAATAAATGAAACTCACAATTAATTTTTAAGTTATATACTTTTCAAAGCAAACCTAATTTAAAATGAAAGATAATTACGATATGCGTAGGATGAACTTTTATATGCCTAGGATAAATGTGTTAAATATAACATAAAAATTCAATTTAATATGTAAAAAGTTATTTTTTCAAATTTTATTTTGAAACTTTTGCATATAAAGATACTAGAATCTATTCCAATAAAAGAAATAATTTTTGTAAAACCATTTTGGCTTTTTTTTAAACTCGTTTTAAGAATTTTTTAAGTTTTTTTTATTTTTTGATTTTTTTTATTAAAGGTTTCTCCATGCGTTTATATGCAAAAGCACTAATTTTTTTGAAAAAAATAATTTTTTAAATTTTAAATTAATTTTGATAAACTTAACATGTTAAATGCATAGTTCCCTACTTTTTTAAAGTTCCCTATTGAACCCATCTCTATATATACATATATACACACCCCTTTGTGGCATATAAAATTTAATAAAGTATAAAAATATAAAGTATATAAAATAGACACGTGTTACATACAAAGAGTAAATGAAAAAAAAAAATAACTACACATAAATGATAAAACATATATGAAACATGCATAACATATACATAAAATAAGTTAAAAGTCCAAGACAACTTGTTTTCTATGTACCAACTTATTTTGGTAGCAAACAATATTCTCAATTTAAATAAGATGTTCAATGTGCGACTAGAGTTTGTGTAGGAACAACAAACTCACCCCCATGGCCCGTTTTATCACTTTACTAGTGTACATTTCAATTTCAATCATTTTTAAAATCAAAACCACAACCATCAACTCATGATGATGTCCTAGTTAATTTCCCCTAGATTTGGATAACTCATCTTCTTTTTTTTCAACGGCAAATTTCATTTTTACTACACGTTAGGATTTGAACCCATGACTTTCTCAACTTAGATGCTCTGAGAAGCTTTGCTTTTCCTGTTTGACCACCACCCCCAATGGTATTTGGATAAATCAGCGTGGCAATATATTATTAGTTTTATTACAAACATAGAAATTATGGCCAATATAAATAGCATATCAATGGGTGGAGTGGGTAATATAAAGATTATGTTGGCACGAGCTTAATCATCGCTGGCGCCATTTAAATTTATGCTGACACTGCATAAAGTCTGCTAAATTTTAACCTCTCATGAACAACTTTCTTTCTAAATGGAATATATCATTTGCATGAGACAACCCCTTTAATGTTTTCTTGATCAAAAACATCCTTAAAACATAGTTATTTTGTTGTGCTCATTAACAATGGATGAATAGATATATACAAAGCTAGTAGTAGTATAAGGTTAGGAGTTCAAGAAGAAGCAGTAATGGAAGAATGGGGAGTTTAAGATCTGGAAGTACTTCACTATGGAGGAACACTGGATGGATGTGTTTTCGCGATCAACTCGTGAAGAAGATGATGAAGAAGCTCTTAAATGGGCTTCTCTTGAAAAGCTTCCAACGTTTGATCGGTTGAAGAAAGGTTTGCTATTTGGATCAACTGGACCTCCACAAGAAGTTGATGTCGATAATCTTGGGTTCGAAGAGCGAAAGCGATTGCTTGATCGGCTTATTCATACCGCGGATGAAGATAATGAGAAGTTCTTGTTGAAGCTCAGGAACAGAATTGATAGGTATTTAAGTTTACGTGTTATTTTTTTGTTGTTTGATTTTTAGATTGGTTTTGTGTCACAAACTATTGATTATCTAGCAAACCATTGTTAAGACCATCAACATCCCTCTCTCCTTCGAGTCAACGTTCGATTCCCTTCCATGTCACTTGTACGGAAGAAAAGTTGCATGCGTCTCGATTACACTAAATTTGCGAGCGTCTCAATTTCCCTCATCTCCTCCCTCTTATTTTTATTTTTATTTATAGAACTTCAAGGACGGTGTCCTTAGACCATCGGGTATACCAACACCAACATGGCTTGCGGATACTGCCTGAGAGCATCGCGCACGGCCGTGTGTGGTTCGGGCTCAGAAAGAGGGAGATCAAATTTAATTTTTTTTTGATAAATCTTATTTATTATCTAATATGGTTTTTTCTCAATTAACTTGTGCTCGTTAATTTATTTGAAAATTAATTCAACACAGTTTTTTAATTCTTTTGTCAATGTTTCAATATAAATTTTATAGGAAAAAAGTTGTATTCAAATCAACTTTTTTTTTTGTCTGTAAACAGTTTTGGTTTTTGTGCAATTGGTAATTTTGGTAAAATATATCTACACACTTTTGCCTACCCGGCAACAATGGAGACTTGGAGAGTAAATATTTATTTTGTAGTTTCTATTTTACGTTTTTGTTTTTAATTTTGAGGTGGTGTAATATTTTTGATAAAAGATGCTAATATATTAACTGTTTTAAAGTGATTAATATATTAGCTAATTTTTTTAAGTTATTAATTTCATTTGTATAAAAAGCCAAAAAAAAGTTCTAGTAGAGAATGACTTGTACACCTTTCCTTTTTCTCTCCTCCATGTCACCCTAAATCCTCACAGGTGTCTTTTGAAGTAGGACCTTGGTTTTAAAAAGCGCGAAGCGCACAAAAGCGACGAGGTCTAAAATCGAGGCGCAAAGCGCATAGCGCAAAAGCGGTGGGCTTTTCGTACGCGAGGCGCAAGACTATTATATAATTTTTTTTATATATGCTATAGGTTTTTAACATTATTTACTCAAAATATAGATACAAATAAGGTATATATATGATTTAACTTGAATGTACAACCTTTTTAGCTAAATGTATAACAATTTTAAGCACAAAAACAGCATGTGTACTAAAAGATGCGCTTTTTGCGCTTTTAGGGCGCTTTTTGCGCTTTTCTTGCGCTTTTTTCACACTGCTCGCCTAGGGTTACATAAGGCGCACGGGTTGCGCCTAGGTGCGCCTTGCGCTTAAGCGCGCCTCGAGCGCGCTTTTTAAAACCAAGAGTAGGACCAATGGATATGGTCTAAATACAAGTATCTGTTAGGTAGTTATGTACGTGTACATATTAATAACAATGATATTGGTAATTAAAAACTTAATCATCATCCTTTCATGTTAATTTTGTTAATTTTTTTGATATATTTTAAAAGGGTTGTTTTAAAACTTGATGATAAATAGGGCTGTTCACGAGCCGAGCCGAACCGAACGGACCTTTGCTCATGCTTGGCTCATTTACAAACCGAACCGAGCGGAGCGGCTCGTTTACAACCGAGCTGAAAAGCGAGCGAGCATTGTTCGAGCGTAAATTTTTTCGAGCGAGCGTCGAGCGAGAAACGAGCGAAGAGTAATTTGGACAAGCATGAAATTGGAGTATTATCTTTAATGTTTTCGTTGTCTAGTGACAACTAAGGTGGAACTGTCTAATGAGGACATTAATATTGAGGTCCGAGTATCCAAGAATGAGGCTTAGGTTGAGGCAATGAGCATACTATAGAGAACAATTGTCGCTTTGTGACATAGGGTGATATCTAGCGATGACTAGGGATGGACGACTAATAACATAAAGAAGTCAAGGTTGTCATGTTGCGAGTTAATGTTTTACTATTAAACTTATTATTAAATTTTTGTTTGATAAAACGGGCTAGTCATACTTTATTTGCATATATTGGGCCAAATGTCATGTATAAATCCATAAATATTACTGTGATTTGCGGGTATATACATAATAAATAAATAATAATTTATTCGAGCCGAACCGAGCCGAGCGGACTTTGCTCATGCTTGGCTCGTTTACAAACCGAACCGAGCCGATCGGCTCATTTACAACCGAGCGGACGATCGAGCGAGCGTTATTCGAGCATTTTTCCGAACGAGCGACGAGCGATCCACGAGCGACGAGCGATTTGAATAGCCCTAATGATAAATGTGTTTTTGTTTTCTCTGGATTATATTTAGGGAAAATTACGAATCTAGCCTTTGACCGAAAGGATTTGCGAAAATAGCCCCTCAGTCGTCTTCGGAAAGATGGTTCACACTTCCCGAAGCATCTCAGCCGACTTTAGCTTCAAAGTTACTACGGACCAATTAAATTTCGCCACGTGTCCGACAACCCGCGAGACGACTTAAAGTCTTCTTACTCGTCCGCGAGACGACTTAAAGTCGTCTCACTCGTCCCATTCCCTCAGGCCGAGACGACTTAAAGAGGCCTTCCATTTCCCGAGACGACTTTAAGTCGTCTCGCAGGTTGTCGGACACGTGGCGCAATTTAATTGGTCCGTAGTAACTTTGAAGCTAAAGTCGCCTGAGATGCTTCGGAAGTGTGAGCCGTCTTTCCGAAGACGGCTGAGGGGGCTATTTTCGCAAATCCACTCGATCAAAGGCTATTCTTGCAATTTTCCCTTTTATTTTATGCGCAGTCGTCACTATTCAAAATACTGACTTCAAATTGAGAAAAGCTAAAGTTGAAATAACATAAATTAAATTCTTTAGATTCTCGCACGCATTTAAGATCAAAGGTAGTGGGGTAAAGTTGTAAAGGGGATTGAGGGGGTGCGATGACCACCCATAGCGTCGGGAACATCGCACCCGTCGGCTATATAGGGGCGCTATGAAGGGTTTCGAGATGGAGATCGCGAGAGAAGGAGGGCTTGATGGTGATGATGAAGCAAGTTGTAGTGTGTTGTATTATTTTTGTATATTTAAATAAAATAATAATAATATTTTAATCTTTAAAAAGCTCCCATCAAGCCCCTCATCCACTATATATCTACTTTACATGAAGCCTCATCAAGCCACTCATTTTACTTTATTAATATTTTAATCTATGGAGCCTCCATCAAGCCCTCCCTGTACACATGGCCTAAACGTCACCCTTCATGATGGAGGATAGATGTGTCAACAATGTGACAAGCATCAATTGATTGTTAATTTGTAACAAAGTTTTTAACTTACAAGCATAAATGGTTAAGAAATTACTTCCAACCTAAGTTGAATCGTTCGGCTTTTCTTAAGCAACAATAATTTTTTTTTTTCAGGGTAGGGATTGATTTGCCAACAATCGAAGTTAAATTTGAGCATATGACTGTGGAGGCAGATGTTAAGACAGGAAGCAGAGCTTTACCTAGTTTTATAAACTTCCATATAGATTTATATGAGGTATAGAATTCAATATCTAGATACATACAACTTTCTCAAGTATTTCTGATGAGTTCCTCCATTCATATGATAATATATGCATCTATTTTTGTATTTCATTAGATATTCTTGGGCTTATTCCATCTCCTTCCAAATTCAAAAAGCATATAACCATCCTTGATGATGTTAGCGGGATTGTAAAGCCTAGCAGGTGAGTGTAAAGTACATATAAAATACAACTCAACCGACTATCACCCTCTAGATGGATTTAGGGTTGTAAGCAAGCAAAGTGGGCTTGGATTCGGCTCGTTTATCTTACCAAAATTTGACACGGTATTTTTTACACACGCATATAAGAGTAAATTACAGTTTCGTTCTTCAGGTATATAACAAATTTCATTTTTCCTCCTTAATATAATGAAATAACAGAAAATATCCTTTATGTTCTCTTTTTAACACATTTCATCCTTTACACAATTTTTTGTTGTGTGCTAAAGTCAACTACCTTAATGTGAGGGTAAACTTTTTAACAATACATTGCGTTCTCTATTCTTGAACCAAAAGCCTATAGATTTTTTAGATTGAACCCATCATTCCAAAATGGTTATAACGATTTCTACTCGTCTTCTTGCGTCAATGGAGCCCTCTGTTTTTGCGTCCTTTAATCCAAATTGGGGTTTCCCCATCATCTCTTCAAAATTGCGGCACACGATAATATTAGGAGATGGCGATGGTGGACGATGACTTGAACAGGTCGTTTGTTTTTTATTTTAGATTTTTTAACAACTGAAATTTACATAAATAGATGAAGTTGACCAAAATAGATTTTGACTGCGGGCTACTTGGCTAAAGCTTAGGGGCTGTTTGGTAAGCCTCTTAACGAGGCTTTGAATCATTCAGCGCTGAATGATTCAGCATTCAGCGCGTTTGTTTTCAGCTTCTAAATGAAATGGTTAAGGCTGAAGCATTAAGATTTAGGATGTTGTTGAACCATTAAGCACTGAACTAGGCTGAACCTTAACGGGGCTCTCTTACCAATGCGGGACAAGAAAACTAACTATTAAGAGGTCCAACTTAATGATTCAACAATTAACCATTCAGACCTCTTAATAATTTAGCACTTAATCAACCAAACACCCCCTTAGTCCGCTTTTTTTCATCCACAAATTTATCAGCTTAGCCAACGTTTGACTTTTTTGTTAATCATGATTGGTCAAACGTCTATTTTAGTAATTTTCCTTAATACTAATAATAATTTTTTTTAACATATCTTTTATATATATATTTTATTAAAAAGGATAAAGTGACAAAAGTACCCTTGTAATCAAGGCACAAAATGACGAAACGTGTGCAACTTACAAATATGAACATAAATAATGGTTTTTGTACCTGTTAGTTGAAGTACCCTCATGTGCTAGGCAAAGAATGACCAAACATGTTACAAATATGAACATTAAGAATTTCCACTTATTTGATTAGTTGAAGGATGAAACTAAAATTTGCTATACCCAAAATTACGAAAACCATAATTTACTCTAAAAATAAAAAAAAATTATTTGAAAATACAAATAATTCAGGCTTTAATTTAACAAACCGAACGAGTGAGCCAACGAACCAGCTTACCTTGGCTTGGCTCGTTTACAAACCGAGCTGATTTTGATCGAGTCTTGAACCGCTAGTTTTTGTAACAGTTCTAGTTTTGTTACCCTTGTTTACTAGATCTAACATAAGAAAACATGTTTATAGAATGACATTACTTTTGGGACCCCCGAGTTCGGGGAAGACAACACTCTTGTTAGCCTTGGCTGGTAAGCTTGACAAGGAACTTAAGGTAAATTATTGATCCTAGTAACTTATTTCAGTTAAGCTGTTATTTGGTGAATAACAGACACAATATATGTTTCTTTATGTGTTTGTAGAGTTCTGGGAAAGTGACATACAATGGGCATGAATTGCATGAGTTTGTACCAGAAAGGACCTCTGCTTATATCAGTCAATATGATGTTCATATCGGCGAAATGACTGTAAGAGAAACCTTGGCTTTCTCTGCACGATGCCAAGGGGTCGGGTCACGTTATGGTTAGATTAAATTTATATGGTCCTACATTCTAAAAGATATTATTATGATAGTTTGGTGATTGTAACAATCTTTAACCTGCAGAGATGCTGGCAGAGTTGTCAAGAAGAGAGAAAGATGCAAACATTAAACCCGACCCGGATATTGATATCTTCATGAAGGTACATAACAAGAACCTTGTTAAGGAACACATTGTTAACGTCGCCTTTCTAGTAATATGAATTTCATATTTTAATATGAAGGCTTCGGCATCTGAAGGTCAAGAGGCGAATGTGGTGACAGATTATACTCTCAAGGTATGGGCTTTATATAGACCGTACCTTACATGCATATAGTAACAATTGTTAAGGTGTAACATAAGTTATTTCTTGTGAAGTTGTTGGGGTTGGACATATGTGCAGACACCTTAGTAGGGGATCAAATGATAAGGGGGATCTCCGGTGGGCAAAAGAAGCGTGTTACAACGGGTAAAACAGTACAATCACATTGGTTTTGACATATACATTCCTTTCGTGAACGTTAGGCTGATTTTTGAAACATTATAGGTGAAATGATAGTTGGACCATCGAAGGTTCTTCTTATGGACGAAATTTCTACTGGTTTGGATAGTTCTACAACTTTCCAAATCGTGAAATCGCTTAGACAGTTTCTTCATATTCTTGAAGGAACTGCTGTCATTTCCCTCCTCCAGCCGGCCCCGGAGACCTATGATTTGTTTGATGACATTATTCTTTTAACTGATGGGAAAATTGTGTACCAAGGACCACGCGACAATGTGCTTGAGTTTTTTGAATTTATGGGGTTCAAATGCCCCGAGAGGAAAGGCGTTGCGGATTTCTTACAAGAAGTATGTATAAACTTCAAACTATTTATCACCACGGTCCTTCCATCCATGTGTGATGCTTTTTAATACTTTTAATAATTGTGGCGTAGGTGACATCGAAGAAAGATCAAGAACAATACTGGATGAGAAGAGACGAGCATTACCGGTTCGTGACAGCTAAAGAATTTGCCGATTCGTTTCAGTCATTCCATGTTGGAAAGAGACTCGGGGATGATCTTGCCACTCCCTATGACAAATCCAGAAGCCACCCAGCTGCTCTTACGACCGAAAAATACGGTTTAAGCAAAAAAGAGCTCTTGAAAGCTTGCGTCGAGAGAGAAATCTTGCTTATGAAGAGAAACTCGTTTGTTTACTACTTTAAATTGACCCAGGCAAGTGTTATTGTGTTTGTTAAAAGGTTTTGGCTAATCACAACTAATTTGTTTCGCTTGGTTTTCAGCTCTTTGTCATGGCGGTAGTGGCTATGACTGTATTTTTAAGATCCAAGATGCATAGAGATAACGTAGAAAACGGAGGAATATATTTGGGTTCCCTATTCTTTGGTGTTGTTATGATCATGTTCAACGGGATGTCTGAGATTTCAATGACGATAGCAAAGCTTCCTGTCTTCTACAAACAACGCGACTTCCTGTTTTACCCATCATGGGCATACGCTCTTCCTTCGTGGATCGTCAAGATTCCTATTTCGTTTATTGAAGCTGGCTTATGGACTATTCTCACTTACTATGTAATTGGATATGATCCTGACTTCACAAGGTTATATCTAGTTTTCGAAATCAAATATGAGAACATTTACATTATTGTTTTTTTTCTTCTACTTTTATGTTTCTTTTAACAATTCTATCTTTATTGTTTTGTAGATTCATCAAGCAATTCCTTTTACTGTTGGCTATAAATCAGATGTCTTCAGCATTGTTTCGATTCATTGGGTCATTGGGTCGTGACATGATTGTTGCCAACACATTTGGTTCATTTGCTCTTCTCTTAATCTTTGTATTGGGGGGCTTTGTTCTGTCTCGAGGTACTTTATAGTTATATGAATAAAAACCGATAAATTGTGTTTGTTTAGCTAACAAACACAGTTTTCTCATTACAGATGATGTGAAGAAGTGGTGGCTATGGGGTTATTGGATATCTCCGATGATGTATGCGATGAATGGGATCGCGGTTAATGAATTTCTCGGGGATAGGTGGAAGAAGGCAAGTCACTCTAATTTTTCTAATATACTTATGGATGCAAGTATGAAGTATCAAAGACTTAACCTTAATTTTTCAAGTTAATTTCCATGTTATAGCCTTTAAACGACACGACGCTTGGGAAAACTATCATCACTTCTCGAGGATTCTTCGCAGAGGCGTATTGGTACTGGATTGCGGTTGTGGCTTCAGTTGGATTCGTGTTTCTGTTTAATTTCTGTTTCACTCTGTGTCTTGAATTTCTTGACCGTGAGTACCATTCTCTCTATATTTTGGTTTTTGAACTACTTGTCACCACAATAAACATCTAATGGTAAATTTGCATAATCAAATGAACTAAATACTAGACATATCGACTTGTTTACAAATGAGCCAATATCGAATGAGGCTTGAGTTGTGACATTTTGAAAAGCAAGCATAACAACTATTATGTGATCACTTTTATTGTGAATTCTAGCTTTCGGGAAATCTCGGCCGACTGTATCAAGTCAGTCTGAGAGTGATCAGAGCGTTGTTGAGCTAAACCCGACCGTTGGGAACCAACAAAGCAAGAAGAAAGGAATGATTCTACCGTTCCAACCGCTTTCACTTACTTTCAATGAGGTCAAATACTCTGTGGATATGCCGCAGGTAACTTTCTACTGATTCTAGTTGTAATCCAAACTATAATATTCAATTTAACAGCTAAAATCCAACTGGAGTTATGATGTTGTATATAGAGAATGAGGGAACAAGGAGTGGGCGAAGATCGATTGCTGCTACTTAAGAGCGTGAGTGGGATTTTTAGACCTGGCGTTCTAACGGCGCTAATGGGAGTTAGTGGTGCGGGGAAAACTACTTTGATGGACGTACTAGCAGGAAGAAAAACAGGTGGCTATATTGAGGGAGACATAAGGATTTCAGGGTACCCGAAGAAACAAGAAACGTTCGCTCGGATTTCTGGATATTGTGAACAAAACGACATCCATTCGCCTCATGTTACTGTTTATGAATCCTTGCTTTACTCAGCTTGGCTAAGGTTGTCACCAGATGTTGACGAAAACACCCGAATGGTTCGTGTTCATTACTTCATTTGTTAAATGTAGACAAAAGCATGTGGTTAATCAACTAAATACAATATGATTTGTTGTTTGCAGATGTTTGTTAATGAGGTGATGGATCTTGTAGAGTTGAATCCATTGAGAGACGCGCTAGTTGGGTTGCCTGGTATCAATGGACTGTCCACCGAACAGCGAAAAAGGTTAACCATAGCAGTTGAGCTCGTGGCCAATCCGTCTATAATCTTTATGGATGAGCCAACATCCGGGCTGGATGCCAGGGCGGCTGCTATTGTGATGAGAACAGTTAGGAACACGGTTGACACTGGAAGAACGGTTGTGTGCACCATTCATCAACCTAGCATTGATATATTCGAAGCTTTTGATGAGTTGTTCTTGATGAAAAGAGGAGGAGAGGAAATATATGTTGGACCTATCGGACGTAATTCATGTGAACTGATAAAGTACTTTGAGGATATCGACGGAGTACCAAAGATAAAAGATGGATATAACCCTGCAACATGGATGTTGGAAGTCAGCACATCGTCTCAAGAACTAGCTTTAGGAGTCGATTTTGCTGAAATATACCGAAATTCAGAACTATATAGGTGAGTAATTTCTGGCTTGATTGTCTGGTGCTTCAACAAGTTTTTTTTTTTTTTTTTTTTTTTTTTTTCCATTCAGTAGAATTTGATATATTGTTTCAGGAGAAACAAGGCCCTTATTGCTGAATTAAGCGTACCAGGTCCTGGTACGAAAGACCTGTATTTCCCGACCCAATACTCGCAGTCTTTCTTTGTCCAATGTGTTGCTTGCCTATGGAAACAACGATGGTCCTATTGGCGGAACCCTTCATACACGGCCGTTCGTTTTGCTTTCACCGCCTTTATTGCCATCATGTTCGGTACTATGTTCTGGGATCTCGGTGGTAAAAGGTATAATAGAAAGTTGAAGTTAGCTTTGTAAATAAAGCCGAGCTGAGTTGAGCGAGGTTGGGCTCGGGCTTGAAGTTAAACAAGCCAGCTCGACTCAGTTTTTTATCTTAACGAGCTGAAATGTTGACCTCAGTCTCGGTTCGTACAATTTAAACAAGCCAAATGAGTTAACAAGTGAGCTTACTTTGGTTTGGGCTCAGCTTGTGTACAAACAGAGCTGAGCCAGCTCGACCCATTTATTATCAAAACAGAGCCGAAACGAGCCTCGAGCCACTTGGTTTTTGAATTGAAATACAAATAGGTCCTTGTTTTTATTACATTGATGCATTAGTTATAATTGATCCTATTTGGGTACTCAAAATTCAGGAAAAACCAACAAGAACTATTTAACGCGATGGGTTCCATGTATGCGGCAACTCTTTTCCTCAGTGTCCAAAATGCATCAGCGGTGCAACCAGTCGTAGACATTGAACGTACCGTCTTTTATAGAGAACGAGCTGCTGGAATGTATTCCGCTCTACCATACGCACTTGCTCAGGTGACTTCATCTGTAAAATTTGAGTTTCATTTTAGTTATTTTTGTGTTTCGAGTTTGTGGTTTTGAAACTTTCGTGTTTTATATATAGGCACTGGTGGAAATACCTTACGTTTTTGCACAAACCATCGTTTACTGTCTCATAGTTTACGCAATGATGGGATTCGAATGGACAGCGGCCAAATTCTTTTGGTACACATTTTTCCAGTTCACTTGTTTGATGTATATGACATACTATGGGATGATGACTGTCGCGGTCACTCCCAATGCCAACATTGCTGCCATCGTCGCGTTCTTTTTCTATGGGGCTTTTAATCTGTTTTCAGGCTTCATCATTCCTCGACCTGTAAGTTTCTTAACATTTTCGCTAATGCTAGTTCTTAACTTGCAAACTAACCCTCATCTCTATGGATGTACTTTTAACAATTACTTTTACATCCAAATGCAACAGAAAATTCCAGTGTGGTGGCGATGGTACTACTGGGGTAATCCACTTGCGTGGACAATCTACGGCATGGTGGTGTCACAGTTTGGTGAGTATGACGACTTGCTTGTGAATGGGGAGACCGTGAAGGGGTACCTGGATCGGTATTTTGGCTACAAACATGATTTTCTTGGTGCGATCGCCGGAGTGCACATCGGATTAGTTATTGTTTTTGGGTTTATATTTGCTTATTGCATCAAATCTTTCAATTTCCAGAAGAGGTAGATCTAATTCAAATGTGTTAAAAATCAGTTTTTGTACTAGAATCCTGTATTACTATTCATTTTGTAATGGTTTGTAAAACTATACATGCGTTTATTATCTCTCCTTTGAGTTTGAGAAACTTCATTGCCTTTCTAAATTAATATGAAGAGTAAATTGCACGGATGGTCCTGATGTTTGTTTGGGCCAAATCTTGGATTTAGTCCAAAAGATTTTTTTCTTGCAGATTAGTCGCCATGGACTAATCTCGGATTACTTCTTCCAGTGTTGGGCCAAATAGCTAACAGGGTTTACTTTTTTCATTAAGCTAATGTAATCAAAATTACCCTTTTCTTCTTCACTTGACACCGACACCACAACCACCTAAGCCGGCCGGCCACATCACCAACAGAAGTCTGCCAGATAGACCACCAAGACTAACCAAACCAAACCTATTTCTATCCTCCTTAAAGTGTATATACCTGTACTCCTTATGATGTATGCAACCAATTTGCTCATCTAAAAAACAAGTGTATCTTTTCTGAAAATTGGTTGAACAAACACATGAATACAGTGGTCAATAAAACTAAAAATAATTGAAAAAGGAATTGAAATCAAGTACACAATGTAATCAAATAGAGTCATCATTGGCAACAAAAGTTCTCAAATTTGTTATATTATCAAAACAAAATAAATTAGAAATGCTTTCATTAGTGATGCAGACTGAAATAGATAAACCAGATTGCACATAATGGAGACATAAAAGTGGCTACTAGGACCACAAATTTAACAAATGCAACTTTTAATGTCATTATTCCAACAATATTAGGTAGCCTCCATATCTTAAATGAGATCTTGCGAATTTGTTCAACAAATGCACACTAACTACATCATAAACAGCCCCCACCCTTGTGGTGGAGTCGGGTGAAGAACGAATATGGTGGCGCTGGTTCGATTCGGATGGGAGGCGAGGTTTTACCGTTATTCCACTGTCGTGCATGTGGGTGGCTGGAGGTTGGGTTTCTGCGCATCTGGGAGAGCCAAGGGGCTAGCGGCGATCGAGTAGTCGACCTTAGCCACAGCGCCCGGTATCACGGTAGTTGGCACGTCGTTCCTTGCCGTTAAAAAAAAAAAAAACTACATCACAAACAAGAAAATACTTTTTTTTTTGTGGTATAGATCTTTGGATAAAAAGGTTGTATGATATTTTCAACAAATTAATCAAATTTGCTAAGATTGGATGTCTGGGGCCAATTCATAACTTAACTATTTTCATGTATAATAGATATAAAACCTTAATGCTAATGCATGGTATTAGATATACAAGCACAAGTTTTCATTTATAAAAATAAGCATTCCATTCACTTGCTTTATACCTTTATTCATTGGACCATCATATATAGTAGATTGCTACAGAGTTTCTCAAAGAAGAGGCAATTGTCATCACTAATATTATTCCTTATAAAAAACACACAAAGAATAAATTGAGTAACAATAAACCAAAGAATCAAACTTGTGATAAACACCCAGGGGGAGCCTATTTAGTTTTTTTTTTTTTTTTTTTTTTTTTTTTTTTTTTTTTAAGTGACAGCTTTGGGCCCAATTCAAAAAACTGTTTATGGGAGTCCAGTCAACTTCTTGATACATTTTGGGCATGCAGTCCAGCAATGGGAGTCCAGGCATTTGTTGTTTTCAGTAGTAAACTTCTTTTTTAATTAAACTTAAGGTTTTATATTAATAAAGGGTAAATTACATAAGGATAGGACAGCAGGTAGACAGTTGCTAAGGTGCTGTTTGTTTTTTCTGCAGGAAAAGGTCTGCAGTCTGCGGACCACATCTGCAGACATCTGCAGAAGAAGAGGTGGACCAAAGGTCTGCAGTCTGCAAGAAGAAGACTGTTTGTTTGTTAACGTCTGCAGGCTGCTGAAATAAACTTAAATTTAAATAAACTGAGTTTTTACAGTAGTCTGGTGGTGGTGTGGACCATGGTGGTGGTGGTGGGTGGTGGTGGTAGTGGTGGACGGTGGTGGGTGGTGGTGGTGGTTGACGGTGGTGGTGGTTGGTAACTACCAAATCCAATTACTTTGATTTGTTCGTACCATTCTGTCATCGATCACTGCTTTATACTTGTTCCATATAATCAAACTGACTGCATGTCCGTGAGGATCCCCTTTTTGAGATGAAAATCTCATTGCGATCTCGTTCAGTGGTGGGTGGTGGTGGTGATGGACCGTGGTGGGTGGGTGGTGGTGGGTGGTGGACCGTGGTGGTGGTGGGTGATGGTGGTGGTGGGTGGTGGTAGTGGTGGTGGACGGTGGTGGGTGGTGGTAGTGGTGGTGGGTGGACGGTGGTGGTGGTTGTGGACCGTGGTGGTGGTGGGTGGTGGTGGGTGGTGGTGGGTGGTGGTGGTGGACGGTGGTGGGTGGTGGTGGTGGTGGACAGTGGTGGGTGGTGGACAGTGGTGGGTGGTGGTGGTGATGGACCGTGGTGGGTGGTGGACAGTGGGTGGTGGTGGTGGTTGACGGTTGTGGTGGTGGGTGGTGGACAGTGGTGGGTGGTGGTGGTGATGGACCGTGGTGAAAAACAAACACCACCTAAATCTACAAAAACCCAGTATGGTTGCAAAAATGGTCACAAATATAGCGACTAAATTTGTTCCGTCGCAAATATGGTTGTTAACTTTTAAAAATAAAAATTAATCAATTTGATTGAAAATACGGGTCACAAATGTAATTACGGACTAGGTGACTGGCCTCAAAAGGCATTTGCGACCCGACTTATGACCGTTTTGACAGTTGTACAACGGATACATACTCAACGGTCAGAAAAAATTCTTAGGGGAACACAGTGAAAGTTAGCCAGCCACTCGATGTAATTTGCTTGGCCCCGATTTCCTCAGAGGAATAGTACAATCGTCAGTCCACCTAGATGAATATATGCCATCCAAAGCCAATAAAAGCTAGAGTGAGGTCTCACCAAAATTGGTGATCCACCTATCTTAAGCTCTTGCTGGCCTGACAATAGGCTTTTGCAGCCGAGCCCTATACGGCTATACCTTACCATGTCTTTGCTCTTTGTCTTAATTAGTTAGTTTATAATAATAACTTTAATAACGGGACAGCCAGACAGGTAGCTAGCATTGTACTACAAAAATATAGCAGTAAATTTGATATATATGAAGTAATTTATTTGATGCATAATAATGAATGTAATAATGTCCGTGTTTTGTAATGAGTTCTAGTTAACATCTAATTTTTGCTAGACTTGTTTGATTTTTTGTTCATTGTTAAGCACGTTTAGTAATTAGGTGTATTTGATATATACCAAAAGTACTAATTTATATTCAATTTGATGTTTGTGTTATGTTCGTGTTCTAGTCTTAAGCTTATATATATAAGTTTAATAGAATACGTTACTTATAAAATGACTAAAATGTAAATCGTAGTAGGGGAAGGTTCAATTGAGAACTCATAGTTAGGGAGAGAACTCGAGAACTCCTACTTAAATTAAGAAAAAAATAAAAAAAAAATCATAACTCAAAATTTAAGTCAAAAACCAAAAATCTGGTTCGGAGCTTCTCTTTCCCACGTCATTACCGTTCAGAAAAAAAATAAAAAAACAGGCGACTTCTAATGCACGTGTGTAGTAAATGTCCGGTTAGCTTTAAGGTTTAGTTTTTGGTTTAGTTTAGCTTTTAGGGTTAGTTTTTTTAAGTTTAGCTTGTAAGGTTTAGGTTTTTGGGGGTGGGGTGGGGGTGGGTAGGGTGGGTTTAGGTTTTTGGGTAGGGGTTAGGTTTTTTATTGTGGCGGGTGGGGCTTAGGTTTTTGGTAAGCGGTGGGTGGGTGGGTTTAGGTTTTTGGGTGGGGGGTGGATGGGTAGTTTAGGTTTTTGGGTAAGTGATTTAGGTTTTTTGGTGAGGGTGGGGGTGGGTGGGGTGGAATTAGGTTTTTGGGTAGGGGTAAGTTGCAAGTGGGGGGTTTAGGCTTTTAGGTTATACTATACATGTGCAGTACCGTTTTTTAGGTGTGTTTTTTTATTTTTTTTTAATTTTTTTAATTTTTTAATTTTTTTTCTGAATGGGTATGACGTGGGAAAGAGAAGCTCCGAACTAGTTTTCTATTTTTTTTACTTAAATTTTGAGTTATGATTTTTCGATTATTTTTTTTTTTTGTATTTAGTTAGGAGTTCTCGAGTTCTCTCACTAAAATGAGTTCTCTATTAAACTATCCCCTATCGTAGTAATCAGTACTGATATTTAATTCGCAAAGTTTGGTTTACCATATATTAGTAGGTGTCCGCGCAATGCAGCGGGGAACACAGACACTTCTAAGGGTGTGTATGATTCGGTTCAGTTCGATTACTAGCCTCAACCAAAACCAAAGTCATCAGTTAATCGATCTCATTAACAATCGATTACTGGGTTCGGTTTATATGGTTAAGTTATCGGTTTTTAGTCCAATTTAGTTAATTTTGATTGATAACAAAAACCAAACTTTGGCCATTTTTTTTTTTGCCTAGAAGTACATGAAATAAAGGTATAAAAGCTAAAAATATATGAATGTTTTCTGTTTCGGTTTGGTTGATTTTGGTGAATTAAATGTATAAAAAACAATACCGATTTTAAGTTAATTCAGTTTCGATTGCTTTCGGTTCAGTTCTTTTGTTCTTTGGTTAGGTTTCGGTTAATTGTTCAATTATTGCTTACCTCCAGATATCTATACTATATATAATATATTTGATAGGGGCATTTTAAGATAATAAAAGTTAATAGTTAACTTTTGTTTATTTAAATAACAGTTACACATTTTCCCTTTATTTTAAGCCAACTGGCAATTACCACTACGAATTGTAAATGATCATAATTTTTTTTTCACACATTAATACTTTAAAAAAACTATATCATAAAAACCGGGCATTTTATTGTTTATAATTTGAGTATAGTATAACAATTATTTTAATTAAAAATATTGATATGTTATGTGATTGACAATATCTATGGGTAAAACATGACTAAACCTTTAACCAAAATTGACAAAAAATTGATATGTTATGTGATTAACAATACCCGTTGCCTCACTTTGTTTGAATGAACCTCAACATCATTGATGCAATTTACAATAAGTTGTTACAAAATTGTAAATGCGGCGTCTCAAGCTTTACTTATAAGGCTAAAGCAAACTGTTGTATCAATTTACCACCAAACAGAAGCACATTCTCCTTAGATTGAAAGTGGTTTAAAGGTATCGATAGTATTTGATTTGCTTATTTGTTCCTTTTAATTGTGTCATTGGTAATAGCAAGAATAATATGATTGGAGTACTTAATTATAGGTATTGAGGCTCCAAATGTTACTGTTGGTAGAAAATGAGGTTTTAGTGTTGGTGTTTGCTGAGAATTACCTCATGGTAAATTGGTGAAGGTAACATGCCACTTAATTTACTCAAGATTGAAAGTCTTCAATATGTATGATTAGGCCTGTAAACACACCAAACATTCATGAACTGTTTGTAAACTTGTTCGGCAGGAAGTTCGTTTATGTTCATTTATTTAATAAACGAACAAAAGAAAATTGCTCGTTTAGTTTAAATGAACGAACATGAACAAACTTTTTGAACGTTCATTTATGTTATTTATCTATGTTCGTTTAATTTTTATTAGTTACATAAGTAGTCATATTTATATAAGTATAAACATAAATTGGGCTTTCTAGCTACTTGTATAAATATATTCAATTAGTAATTGAGTTTTTTAGTAATAAAAAAGTGTTTAAATTCATTTATGTTCGTGAGCGTCTATTTAAGTTCGTTCATGCATTGTTCGTTTAGGTTTTAAACGAACACGAACAGAAAAATGTGTTCGATTATGTATTTGTATTCGTGTTCAGATAAAGTTAAATGAATAAACACGAACTGCCTTTGTTTATGTTCATTCAGTTCGTTTACAGGCCTATGTATGATCATGATAAAAATGGTTTTAACTTAACAATTTTTACAAGTTTTTAGTTAAAACTAAATCTTCATACATGAACCTTAATTGCATAAATTGGCAGTGATAGAAACATATAACCTAAAGATAGACTTGTAATGATCTGTAAGTTTGAAACCTGTTAGTGTGAAAACTATATAAACTCACATATTCCATAATAAAGATATAAGTACCGTGATATGATTATGGAACTATAACAATCCAATTAAAGTGCACTAATACAACGACTAAATCACCAAGGATAAAAAATTATATTTAGTAACAAACTTACAATTATTAATTCAAACAAATACATACTTGCTTATAAAAAAATCACTTCTTAAAGTTATAAATTACCCTGATTAACAATATGACATAAAACCTTATAATTTGTTACACAAACTATTTTCCTAGCTTAAAAAATGGTAAATAATGAACCATATTCTACAAATTACATATAAAGAGATTTTATCAGCACAAAAAATAAATGAAAAGACTTTCTTAAGAATGTGTTGTTCTAATGCAAGTTGTATATTTCTGGAGATGAAAACAAGCATACCGTCGGAAGTACCTAACGACTGAAAATTGGCAGTTGAGATGTTGTGGTTACATTGCTGGAACAAGAGAGAAGTAAGCTTGGGGATGATGTATACTATTCAATGGAATGAGATCTAAATAACTATAAAGACAAAAATGACATATAAGTTGAGAATTAACCATATAAAACTTGTTCAAGTGAGATCTAAACACTTAAAAATCACTTGCGTAAGATTACTATTCAATAGAATCCATAAACTCTATAGCGAGGCATACAGTTTGCATGCAGCCAGAAAGAATATGGTTTTGTAGAAAGAATATGGTTTTGTAGAAATTGAGAGAAAATGCAGAATAAGTGGCAAGAATAAATGATTCAAATTTTAAATTTGAAATTTCAAAAATCCCCTCTATTTCTTCCACCACTACAATTCAAAAACCTCTTTACTCAGCTTCGAACCATATTATGAGTTTAATTTGCTATATACTTTTTAATTTAAAAATGATTTTTTACGTGATAAACAATATCTATGGGTGAACAATAATTGAACCCTAAACTGAAATCGATCAAAAAACATACAAAACCGAACCAAAAACCAAGTTAACCTAATATCGATTTTTTTGTACCCTAAGTTAACCAAAATTAACAAACCAAAACTAAACCACTCATATATTTATATGTCCATTTCATGTACTTCTAAGCAAAAATTTTAACCAAAGTTTGGTTTTGGTTATTAACCAAAATTAACTAAACCGAACTAAAAACAACAATCTAACAAAACAGACTAAATCAATTAACCGGTTAATAAGATCGATAAACCGATAATGTCAATTTTCGTTTTGGTTGAGGCTAATAACCGAACTTAACTGTACCCAACCATGCACCATTAGAAATATATGTGCTCCCTAATACATCGCGTGGGCATGTTGTTATGAATATATGAATGGTTCGGTTTCAGTTTGACTGATTTCGATTAACTAAGGGTACAAAAAGAAAATGATAACGATTTAAGTTAAATTAAATGTTGGTTAATTCAGTTTTCAATTGATTTTGGTTCAGTTTTGTTTTGTTTTTTTGGTTTAGCATTAATTGACGACTTAGTTATTGCTCACTCTTAGATATTGTTAATCATGTAGTACATAAAAAATTAAATTAAAAAATAATAATATTACACTCAAATTAAAGATAATAAAATGCTCATTATTAAGATGTACTATTTTTTTAATAAAAGTATCAATGTTAAAAAAAATATGACTATTTAAAAATCATGGGAGATAGTTTTCTTAAAATAAGGAATTTTTTAACTATAATTTAAATAAGTAAAATTTGAGTAAAGTTTTAAGGGATTTAAGTGTAATTAAGATGATGTATTAAAGTGTAAAATTGTTTGAATGATTATCTTACCCACATTTTAAAATTGTTAATGAAATAAAGTTCTTAACTTTTAGGTATCTTAAAGTACCATTGCCTCATGCATTATAATATAGTATAGATAAACCCCATGCCTAAACCAAACCCAAACTTGGTTAGCTTTTATTTTAGTGGTGGCGTATTCTGGCTCAGTGGCATGCTTCTTCATAGCTCAGTATATATCCATACATCAGATGAATTACAACAGTCCATTGTTAGTTTAATGCTTGAGGATGAACCCAAAATGTTTTGGGAAGAAACCAACTAGCTCCTAAAACCATCTAATTTGCTTTTCAGGTTAATTCGCTGACAACAAGATTTGAACATCGATCTCTCCTTAAGAGAAACACGGAGTGCCACTGGACTAGAAGGCGTTCAGCCAAAACTTAGTTTATGGCTCAAATTCCTAAAAAGCATGAAACCAAGTAGGAGATGAATTTCTTAAATTCTTAACAATGAAGAAACGAGGCTGCCTCACCGGTTAAACACACTATGTACCTGGTGGATGCTAAAGTTAGATGCATTTAATAAATTCTAGTTCATCGTTGTACAAAAATGCTTTATTTTTTTCGTTTTTTAATTTGCCTTGATCAATATTTCATACTCCTTAACCTAAATTTTAATTCAAATTTCACTTTTTCCAATTTTTTAGGAAAAATATATATTTTTTAACGAACCATTCATTATATGTGTGTATGCGTGTATAACACAACTGAAAACATCTTTACTATCGATTTTTCAGATAAAAAGAAAACAATGAGTGGCAGTTTTGCAACTAAGTGAATTGCATGGTCCAACATAGAACACCTTCAACTGAGGGTTTTTCGTTGTCTGAACTCCCGGACGAAACCCTCAACCGTCCTCCACCATTGGAGCGGACCGTCTGATAGCTAGGGTCGGCTACAAGGACCATCTGAGAGTGATACATGTGGGGTCTTCATATTTTAAAATTATTAACTGACTAGTTTTTCTTATTAACGTAGTTTTATATTAAAAACAATCCACCCACCAAACACAAAAAAATATTAGCATCAAAATAAAAAACAAATAACTTTAATAAACCTAAATTAAAACTTTACATTAATTTAAAAAAAACATTACATAAAACCACATAATTAATCCCTAATAAAACATTAGCTAAATTAAAAACGATACATAAACTACATAAATCATTTCTTAATTACCAAGAGAGAATTAGGCGATGAGTAGTCATAAGAGCATTCACGCTCGTCCAACCTCATGTTCTCATAGGAGGATCCATCAGATGGATAAGCCATTTCTTTATCCGAACTTGGTTCGTATTTCACCACGTCGTCGGTTTCATACCCTTCGACCCAATTTTAGACTTCTTGTGTCGGA
>JAUTDX010006236.1:0-36870 GCA_030844895.1 Ambrosia x helenae
CTCTTCATATACCTAATGTGTTTTATCACCAAAGGTTTTGCAAAGAAACCAAACCATTCTTCTTTTTCAAAACACAAAATGTATATCGATCTTGTGTATTTTTTTTTTCAATTAATCAAACACCCATTTAAAACAAAAACCCCAAAACATTCCACCAAAATCGATACGATTCAATTTCGAGATCACACCTGCTCCAAAGGAATCGGCAATTGAAGTCACGCAAAAACCAACCCCACTTTCAATGGACTCCTGTTGTTGGATATTGAAGTCAAATCTATCATTACAATAGCTATTAATTGAGTGCCGCCACTGTTATCTTCAAGCCTCTTTTATCCATATCCATTATTGTTTCCAAGGAAAAGCCAAGTCAACAAGTCTTTAACCCTTTTTGGATCCAATAGCATTTTGTTAGTTTGTCTGATGCTTTTTAATTTATTGTAAGTGGTAGTGGAGGCGGCAGGGGCCTCCGTAGCTCAGCAATCTTCACATCATTCTTATAACAAAAACACAACCCCTACGAACATAAAACACAATAGCATGAAACCTGGATATTATGTTTACGACCCAAATGTCTGATTATTCTTTGATGAGATTAAATGGGGGTGTTTTTAAAGAAAAAGAAGAGAGATACGATAATACTCGTTGAGAAGGAAAGGAACCAGGAAGAAAGAGAAAAAAGGAGAGAAAGAGAGAAATTAAATGAGATTAGGAGAGAGAGGGTTTTATTAAATGGGTGTTCTTGAATAAGAAAGTGTGTTATTACATTACTACCCCCACATCATAAAAATTATTTAATAAATCTTATAACAATATTTACAAAATTGCCACTCCTCTAATCTCATCCTCCATCACTTTGATCCAATGGCCTTTTTCCTTCTCACCCTTCTTACAAAAACACATCCTTTGTATGTTAACCTCACCCTTTATATATATAAACAATAAAACGCAAAGTAATTAAACCAAAGACACGGTGCATGTTACACCTTCTCGTGAACAAACATGCGAACCGACATATTAATCGTCTTGAAATACGTGTTGACCAGCTTTGACCGAAGGTTGACCAGATCTTGAATGTTTGACCGCGACTGACTCTTGTCCTAAAAACTCGATCTACATGAAACAACTTGACCCGAAAAGAAAACAAGTCAACCAAGACCATCACCCATGCGTTACCCAAATTAGTTCATGACCGGTACCCTGCTACAGTCGTCATCTCCATGACTATCACTAGTCACGGTTCTACAACCAAACCGGAAAAACATCATAGATCACAGCCACCGTAAATGGTTCGAAACCAAACCAAAACAAATTGAAAACCGATCATTGGTCAGTACTGTGGCCACCAAACCGTGCAACCAAACAGAGTCCACCACCCCAGTCGTTGTTACTGTAACTTCTCGGAAACCACCATGACCACGAACAAGGACGCTGGGTTTGACCATAAAATAGGCGCGTTGGAAACATAGGTATAGGGGGGGTCATGACCCATGCTGCTGTCTCTGCTGTCCATTTAGTTTCCAACCGTCGTGTAATAATCGACCACCCACATTGTTGTTGCTATTGCGCCGCCTGTGGTCAGCTGGTGGTTCTTGAGAGTGAGGGAGGATGTGAGTTTGAAAAATGGTGGTGGGTGTCGATCGGCCGGGGATGATGGTCGTGCGTGGATGTGTGTGTGGAGAATGAGTAGAGGAAGAAGGGAAAGAGAATAATATGGATGCTAGGGTTAGTGAGTCACAATGAGGAGAGAGAAGAGAAGAAAAGAGAAAGAGAGATTAAATAGGTAGGGTTTGGTGTTGGTTAAGTGGATACCACGTATACGAACCTGTTTGACTCGAGTCTCGTTAAGATTAAATATCCTTGTCGCAAAATGATTATGATATGATTCATTTACATAAATCGAGTACTTGGAATTTAGTTATATATTATATATATTTATATATAGGTCAAGTATAAAATGAAAAACCCACTTGAGTTGAGAGAAAACCTTGGAAACCAATGTAAAAAAATGATTTTTTTCTTTTGAAAAAAATAACCAATGTAAATTACATGTTTTTAAGTGTTTTTGGCAAAAAAATAAAAAGCGCTGAAGGGATTTTTTAAAAAAAAATAAACAAAGCTGCGAAAACACATGTTTACAACAGCTTTTATAATAGAAATAGCTGAAAACATATGTTTTTTAGCAACTTTGTTTATTTTTTTTAAAAAAATCCCTTCGGCGCTTTTTTATATTTTTTTGCCCAAGATGCTTAAAAACATGTTTTTACATTGGTTATTTTTTTTCAAAAAAAAAATAATGATTTTTTACGTGAGTTTCCATGGTTTTCTCAACTCAAGAGGGTTTTCAATTTATCCTTCCCATATATTTATATATATATATATATATATATATATATATATATAGGATTTGGATCATTTGAGAACCACCATTTAGGAAGGAGAACCAAAGAACCAAGTGTGAAACAAAAAAACCCCTCCACCAAAAAATAATAAAAAAATTATATAACCTAAAAAAATAAAAAAAGTAAAAAACAACAAAATGTTTTTTAGTGTTAATCTTTCTGAAAAAAAAATTAAAAAAATTACAAAAAAAATAAAAAAAAAACAAAAAAAAATGGCTTTTTAACGTCATATTTACGTCAGGTTTATGCACATGTGCATTTTGCTGTTATATATATACATACATATACCGTATGCACATGTGCATATCACTATTAGAGCACACATTTGAATAAATTATGAATTACCATAATGAAATGATCATTAAATGGACGTGATATGATATATAAGGTGGAAAATTATTTATTCAATGATCATTAAATAAACGCAAAGTGCATTTCACTATTATAGTTAGGTTTTTTTTTTCATGGGTTTAGCTTTAGGTTTAGTTTTTAGGTATGATGGAGGGGGTTAGGTTTTTTGAGGTTGTTGGTGAATTAAATTTAAAAAACCTCTATATAAAACTATACAATAAGATAATTGTATTACATGCACATGTGCATTTCACTATTATAGTTAAGTTTTTAATGGGTTTAGATTAGGGTTTAGTTTTTGGGTATGATGGAAGAGGGGGTATCTTTTTGGGGGGGATGGATGGAGCGTTTTGGTTTTTGGGGGGTATGGGGTTAGTTGCACATGTGCATTTCATAACTGGGGGGGGGGGGGGTGGGGCGGTGTGGGGGATGGGGGGGTTTAGGTTTTTAGAGAGTGAGGTGGGTGGGTTTAGGTTTTTATGGGGTGGAGGTGGGGTTTTTAGGTTTTTTTTGTTTGTGTTCACCTTGGTTCTCTGGTTCTCTCCCTAAAGTTGGTTCTCGTATGATCCCTACCCTATATATATATATATATATTTAATATAGGGAAGGGTTATCTTGAGAACAATGAAATTTGTGAGAACACTAAGAACCATTTTCATCCATTGATAATGGTCAATCAAGGGCTAAGATTAAATGGGAAATTTTAATGAGTAGGGAAACCACAAAATAAGATGTAAAGGGGCAAAATTGTAAAAAGAGCAAATAAAAAACCCAGCCAATTAATCAAAGACTATCCTTTCTGTTAATCTTCTTCCTAAAAAAACCCTCAAAATCTCCATCAATAGAATATCAAGAACTACCTTGGACCAACAGTGCTTCTTAATCCCTAATAATCGCATCATGAACTGTTTTATTTAATACTAATGTTGCTTACTTCAACGATTCAACTTAGGTACCAATTTCCTTTTTAGGTTAACGATGGTTCGATCATTTGTGAGATTGATTATGTTAATGTTCGTTTTTATAGATTGTGTACTGATTTGTTGTTTCTTATGTGGATTGTCTATCTAGATTGAATATTTAAATCTAGTTCTTTCCTTCTTATCACCATTATTTGAAAAATATTACAGCCTTATAACTAAATAAGTGATAATTGTTGGTTGAAAATTGGGTTGTGTTGTTGTTAATATTATTAATATTATTATTGTTCCTGGTGAATTTTTTGTTGGTTTTGTTGTGATTAGAAGACATACATTATAATAAACAATTGATAGGATCTTGAAGGATTGGGTTTAAGTTGTTGCACATAAGGTGTTTGATGAAATGTCTAAGTATATGTTGTTTTGATTTTTGTGGGGTTACTTTGTTTGAGTAGTTGTAAATGAGGTATTTGATAAAGGTCTAAGTGTTTGTTGCTTTGATTTTGTTGAATCACTTATGCTTGATTAGTGCATATGAGGTGTTCAATGAAAGGTTTGTTGATTGGGTTGATTTTGTTGAATTATTTTTGTATGAGTAGTTGTATGTGACTTGTTTGATGAAATGTCTAAGGGTATATTAGAATTTATACAAATATGTCTTGTATGCTTAATATTGCTTCCATTAGAAACTTATATTTGCAGTCGTATAACGGAAACAAAAGTGAAGTTATATTTTACACATGTGTGATTACAACTGAATATATGTTAGATAGAAACAAACTAAATGACAATGAATAATTTACACATGTGTAATTAGATGGAAATGTGTAAAATAGAAACACATAAATGACATTATACAATTTACACATGTGTAATAGCTGAATATATATTAGTAAAAAACAAATAAGTGAAAGCAAACAATTTACACATGTGTTATACAACTAAACATTTGTAAAACAGAGAACAATAAGTGCACTGAACAATTTACACACGTGTAAGACATATTAACATAAGAATACATGAGATTTACACATGTGTAAATCATAATGGTTAAAATATTAATAAGCATAGATATGAAGGTTTACACATGTTTAAATCATCTTAGCAAATAGTGCATTTGTGCAATTAAGCAATTTTGAAGTGTGTAAAAAAGCTATTTTAACATGTGTAAGTAAGTCGTGGTGTAAATTGCTACTTACACATACAGAAAATGATTATTTAATTACCTTATATTGTTTTGGACAGAGCATCGTTGACTGGTCAACAAAATAATCATATACATTAAGTTTACACATGTGTACATCATCATGCTTAAGGTTTCGTACAAATTATTTATGCATGTATAAATCATTTTAGTTTATATTATATTCATGTAATTAGGCAATTTACATGTGTGTAAATAAGTTGTTTACACATGTGTAAGCAAGTTTATGTATAAACTGCTACTTACACATATTGAAAATGTTGTTTAATTACATTATTTTACTTTACAGCGGTAAAAAATAAAGGTTTGAAGATCAATTGTAGATGCCCGGAAATGCTACGACGATTGTACTTTTGAAAGTGTATTCACCGAGGAGATGTCATTAGAAAGCATCGTTGTTTGAAAGAGACAAAATGAAAATAGAGACTAGTTAATATTTTAGGTTATGAATTGTTTTTATGTTATCATGAATACCACATGTCAAGGATTACGACTTTTGTTTGTTGTAAATCATGGATGATGTACCTAAGGTTTCTATGACTTGCTAGGAAATTCTGAATTGAATACTTTTGATATGTGTATAATACTATTTTTGGTTTAAATCCTCTACATTTACACATAAATAATATCTTTGTTTAATTCACAATATGCACATGTGTAGACCAGCTGCAAATATGTAATCGTAAACAAATTTGTGACAATGAGGAATTTACACATGCGTAAAATAGATACTTACACATGTGTACAACAAGCACTTAAAACATGTGAGTAATATAAAACTTAAGTTAGGTAAAATAGAAATAAAAGATAGTGAACAGTTTACACATTTGCAGCTGATTTACGCATGTGTAAACTGTTCACTATCTTTTGCTGCAAATGTGTTATCCATAAATAAATTAGTAACAAGCAATTTACACATGTGTAAAACAGACACATACATAAGTGTTAAACAAGCACTTAAACATGTGTAATACAATTTAAGATAGGTAAAATGTAAATAAAAGAAAGTGAACAATTTACACATACGTAATTCAGTTGCAAATGTATAATCCAAAAAAATTAGTGACAGTGAGGAATTTACACATGTGTAAAACAGACACTTACATATGTGTAAAAACAAGCACTTTCAACATGTGTAATACAAATTAAACATTGGTAGAACAGAAATAAAAGACACTGAACAGTTTACACATGTGCAAATCAGCTGTAAATGTGTAATCCAAAAACAAATGGTACAAGCTTTTATTCCACTATCATAAACTCAATGAATACAATACTAGTCATCTTCTACATATAGATTAGAAGATGAGCAACGAACAAACTATTAACTGCCTAACTATTCTCTATCCATAAACGACTCTATAACCACTGGACTTTCATATTTTTATTCTTTTGCTAGTGATGTATACTATGGGAACACCGTGATGTCTCAAACTTGTTGTTGATTTTTGACCCTCTAAGTTGCCTTGCCGTTGCGTCCTAAGCACCCGTCGCATCCTTTGCCGTATCAAAACATTACTAGTAGGCCTGTACCATCCTATCATAAATAAATTTATAATATATTGAATTATGTAATAGATGGAGAATATAAAATAATATATTGAAAGTTAGTTAACTTATTTGGCTGTAGGTATTAGCAGTTAACTATGACTAACAATACTAAAAATTTAATGTTGCATTGTTATTTAAACTTTATGTTGGACTAAGCACATAATACAATAGATTAACTACCCAAAAACATGATCAACTCATCAAATGCTACAAAAAATAAATAAATTAACTAGTAATTGATAGAGCTGATTAATACTCGTAAATCATAGCATGCACCCCTGAACTACTCTATCTTTAACTAATGCTTTGTCAAAAACAAATCCTACACCTCGACATCCCCAATTTTAGGACACCTAGAAATCAAAACCGACCATGAACAACATAATGCCTAAGCATTTCATCGAACACATAGCGTGCATCACCTATTTTACCCATTAAAGAATACATCATCATCAAAATGATAACCACAAACCCATCAAACACAAAACCAATTTCTAACACACTAACATTATTCGTTTTAGGTTAACCTATTCAGGTTAAATTGTGGATTCATTGCATAAGTAATCACATGAATGTATATCCGAATCATATATACAGAACACACATATTTAGAAGAATCAACATGTAGATTGAAGTTGCGATTGAAGATTTCAAACAAATTATATGAATTGAAGAATTGAAAACACATGGATCATTGTATGATCCGTATCATATGTTCAAAAACACACACACAACACAACACCACCATTAGAAGATTAAACAAGCAGATCGAAGTATGAAAACGTTTGAAGAAATGGCAAAATCGAATGGATGAATCGAAAAACGAGTGAATATACCTGCACCGCAATGGACAAAGATCACATAAGGGATAGACGATGACCAGATTGAAACAATTTAAACCCTGCACAAATTTCATATATTCGATTGGAATGTAAATAAAGAGATCATAATGTAGAAGAAACAAAACCCTTAGTTTTGTTTGATGTCTGTATAGTAGGAGGAGATGAAAATTTTACCAATTTACCCTCTTTATAAATACATAAGAGATAATGAATGAAGGGCTGAGATTTGTTCTCTTGGTTCTCACAAAAGATGGGTGTTCTCATTTAAACCCTCCCCTATATATATATATAGGAATAAGATCAAATAAGAACCCTTGGTGTAGTTGAGAACCTTGAGAACCAATCCTAACCATTCATTTATATTTTGATCTAAAGGGTATATGTGTAAATTTATATTGTATATCTAAGATTCATTGTTCGCTAAATTTAATAATTATATTACATCATTATCATCTTGGTTTTAGGATTGAACAAACACTTATTTGAATTTTGTAGATAAGAATTAACATATTAGATACGATTCTGGATGATGATCAGGGATGATATGAATCATGATGTAAATAATTCAATTTCAACTTCATCTAGTATTATCGATGATCATACCCTGCCTTAGTACCTATCAAGCATAGGGCAACAAGGTAATTTTTTAATTTCCATTGTATGTCTTTCTTAACATATGTTTTGCAGGTTTTTGTTTTGCATCATTGAATCCATGTTTTCATATTATACATATATGTATATCTACTACTATTGTTTGTTCACATATGTATATATTAGGTTTAGGTGAAACCGTTTTATTGGTTCTAATACTGTGTATTTACATTGTACAGAAGGATGTGGTTGTAAAGTGCTTGAAGAGAGTTACGCACCCAAGATGTTTGCAGATTGAAGTTATTTGTGTATACATGTAGCTAATGTTCGGTGACCAATTGTTTTTATACACTTGTGTATTGTCTATGTCTGTAGTTGTTCAGTGACCATTTGTTTTTTTTATACATGTGTGTATAATATGTTGATCCAAGAAAAGACACTGTCATTATACATATAGTTGTTTGTTATACACATATGTGTTATTATGCACATATGTGTTATGTTGATTATATTATGGTATAGTTATTCAGATTTTGTTTTTCAAATTTTAAAAATATATTATGTATACACATGTGTATATACCCATACTTTTATGATCACCAAATAGGTACTCGTACAATTACAAATTACATATATAGATTACATACACATGTGTATAATAGTTAAAAAGTATATTGTTTGTTCCAGACGTGTATTATTACAAAGTACATATATAGAATGCTAAATTTGTGGGATTATAAATGTACAAGATTGCCCCTATTATAAAATATTTAATTAAATTAACTTCCACTTATTTACTATCTTGCCATCTAAAATCAATGGCTACAAATGGTTCTTATGGTTCTTAAACAACTTATGGTTCTTATTTGAACCATACCCTATATATATATATATATATATATATATATAGGATCCGGATAATTTGAAAACTCCTCTGAGTTGCGAGAACTTGAAAACTCATCTGAACTAATCACCAAGTGACACACCTACATGCTTATTGTTGTTGTTGTTGTTGTTGTTGTTATTATTATTATTATTATTACATTCCCTTTGAATGAACATGATGATATTGGCAGCTTGAGTTAAACCTTTGTTACAATTATTATTATTATTATTTTTATTATTATTATTATTATTATTATTATTATTATTTCAGATGAGGTTTCTCCGGGGTGTTTCACCGGCAACAAGAAGCAATGTCGCAGCAGGTGTTGGTTAAAAGCAAGTTAAGGTAGAGGCAACCTTTATTGTGGAAGGGTTGGAAGCTTCTGACCTAAAACTCTGCTTCTTTTTGGGGCTACAACACTTGAATCTTGTGGAGGCAAAGAAAGCTGTCACAAATAACTTTAAGTTTACCCTTGCAATCCAAACCAACGATAAACCTGTTCGTCTTACCTGTGAGGCTAAGGTAGCTTTTTCTATCTTTTTTTATAAACTTTGGTTTATCTATTTACACATTCCATTATTAGTATAAAAGGTCGGTTTGGTATTTTACATCGATGTAATTTTGGATTTTGTAAATAGAAGTCAAATATGTTTTGTTCTTGATGTACGTTTGGGGTCCAGTTTGACTTGTAATGAAGAAGACGAACGACACGAAGACGAATGCGAGTCTATTTTTTTCTTTGTAGTGTTTTTTTTTACGCACACGTAAAACCTTGTTACACTTATGTAAATATGGTGTTAGTGGGTCGTGCATGTGTTGGGATGATTACATCATTTCATGAGGTTTGTTTAGTGTTTTATGAGGTTTGTAATTTGGTGTAGAACTAGAGTCTGTATATTTTTACGTTAGTGTAAACGTAGTTCTGTATATTTTAGTGGATTATACATTGCGATGGTATACTTGTTATATTTTCATGCAAAGTTGTCGTTTACATTGGTGTAATAGTATATTACATGTCTTACACTGATGTAAGTTAAATAGTTTATACATGTTGGTGGATTTTTTTTCTTTGTTTTTTAATATTAATCTCAAATTTATAAATATCATTTTGGGTTTTTACATTGGTGTAAATAAAATTTATACATGGTTTTTCTAAACATGGGATGCAGAGATGATTTTTTTGAAACAATGTGTTTTAACAAAATAAATGAATTAAAAATAAAGTTAAAAAAACATTATACTTTTATAACTAAATAAAAAATTAATATGATATTATAATACTTTATTCTCTCTCATGGGGTTTTACCTAAAATACCCTTTATCTATAAAAAAATACTAATAAAAATTTAGTTAACACATTAAGACAAAAAAGTCACATCACTTAATATCAACCATTGGATCATCAAGATCAATGGCCAAAAAAGAGTTCCTATGGTTCTCACAACTCATATGAGTTTTCAAATTATCCTAGCCCTATATATATAATAGGTACCTATATTTAGTCGTGTTAAAAATTCGTTTTATGTTAGTTGCCTAGCACGTCTTACTTACCGATGCTATTATTATTTAAATGTTTAAGTTAGCGGAATAACTAATTATAGTCATTCCGAATAAGAATTTATTCTCTCATTAATGATATACTATTTTTAAGAATTAAAATCATTTTATGAATAAACTATTATTATCATTATATTATTCGAGAAAAGCGAAGCGCTACAACATCGATCCAAGTGATTTCATGTAGATGTAACACCGATCCAACAACACTAAAAAACCATTGCCTCCAACACGACTTTCATTTCAAACTTATGAAACGCCACCATTTTTTTCTTCATATAAACCCGTATAATATCACCGCGTATTTGTAACACTTCTAACTTGTGGACACTTGACTTATCTACCATAATTTTTTACTTTGAATGGAAAATACATAGTTTATGTTGCATGGAAAAGGGTTGGGGAAATATTCCGAATGAGGAAGATAGAATGCATGAAGTATCAAATGAATCAATCGGACTTTCCTTTATTTTCCTAGACAGAATGCATGAACCCTCGAATCAAGTCAGCGACTTCAATGTGAAGACTCTTATTCATTCAGCGGCTTCTGTGAAGCCACCATCTCATTCTGCGACTTCAATGTAGAAGCCAACATCTTATTCAGCGACTTCTATGATGCCACCATCTAGATCAGCAACTTCAACAACATTCCCTGCACCTTTTATCAGAGATGGCAACATACTACATTTTGAGAGGGAGAAGCCGTTGAACCATTTTGCGATGTGGCACCTAGTTGCACTTTATCAAAAAATATCCCGCTTAGAAGTGCAAATGATTCTCTTGAAAGCATCTTTATCTCCTATCCTTATTACTCGCGACATGAATGGCGATTTGCAGAGAAATTATGAACGAAATTAAGGGTAAACAAACGCCACTAATGGTTGCTCAATGTCTCGATAGCAAGCGAAACAAGTATTATCCAAGCAACGACTGTTTTTTATTGTAACTGTTGGAGATGTTACCTATAGGCCCAAAGCCCAGTTTGTTTAACTTGTTGAGCATGATTAGCAAAGGGTTAAACCCTAATTAGGAACCTATAAATATATCACTTGCACTTGTATTTTGTATCACTCAATAATAAGAATACCCAGTTGCCCCTGTGGACGTAGGTCTGTTTAGACCGAACCACGTAAATCTTTGTGTTCATGTGTGCGTGTGTGTTCTACGATCCTAACAACTGGTATCAGAGCCTAGGGCTCGAGAAGATCGCCTCCGCTGACGGGTGTGTCGGGTCGGCGGGGGGCAGGCGTAAGAGAAGAAGAACACGTACCTGATTGATAGCACACAGCCGTCAACCACTCTCTCCTGCGCCATCCCTGTGCGCCGCCGCTGCTGCAGAGCTCTCTGCCGTTGCCTTTTCTCCTCCCAGGACCCACTCTCTCCCACGCACACCCTTGCCCAACCGTTTAGGGTTTCTGGCGTCCTCAGCCCAAACAGCCACCACCTTAGGTCACCACTTTGGGTCCTGCTTCCTCAGCCAAAGTCAACACAAAACCGAACCAAACCAGTCGGGTTCTGTTGTGTTGCACGAGGTCAGCTTTTAGTTCTCCTTTTTGCTTGGTTGGTTTAACAAGAAGGAAAGAAGTGGGTTTTGTGCTGAGTTAGTGAAAGAAGTGAACTTTATAAAGTTTTTTTGGCGTGTTTGTTGGAGCAGAAAGAAGATGAATGCTTTGTGTGTTTGTTGTCTGAAGTAACGGAGGAGTGGGAAGTTGAGGGGAAGTGGGCCTCATAAAGGATTTTTTTTTTTGGGGTAAAAAAAGGATGGTATATTTTGGAGTTTTTTGAGGATAAATCTAATGAACGTGTTTTGGAGCCGTTTGTGAAAACCAGAGAAACGAGATTATAGACCAGTGATTATTAATCAGGTGCTATTGTTTTCAGTATTGGTTTGTTTCTTCGATTCAGTTTCGTTAGTCGTGTTATTGTGTTATCATGACAGAAGATGGAAGGTGCAAAATCGATAAGTTTAACGGTATGGATTTTAGTTGGTGAACCGGGGTGTAAAGTTCCACCAGGTTGTAGAAAAAACGAACAGAAGCAAATCAAGCAGGTGGCTTTGGATTTGGTTCGTTTCGCGGGGTGAAAGAAAACTGTATAAGCGAGTCGGTAGCTTTGTTTTTCTTTTACTGGTAAGACCTGAACCAGCAGGTGTGCTGGTGACGACATAAGTGAAGAAAAAAGGTTAGTAGCAAGTCATGTGGACTATTGCCAGTTAGATTATCTTTCGGTTAGGGTTTGCGTTAACTGATCTTGTGTACGGTCATAGAACCCTTGGTACGCTTGATTTCATGAAAGCTCTGTTGTTGTTTTAACTGTTTGCTTGTTAGCGGGTTGGGATAACAGGAACAGTGGGAGCTTGGCATAGTTGACTTGTTGGGGCTGCATAGAGGGGTGGACATTTTTTAGAGTCGATGTCATATACATGAAATTCTGCTTCTGGGAATGTGTCTGGGTTTGATGCATTGGGACTCAGTGAAAGGCAGTGAGACTCTTGGGACATGGATTCTGGTGCTTCATTTCACGCTACCCACAGCAGTGAAGCATTGCAGAATTTGAAGAAATTAAGGATACTTTGGTAAGGTACGACTGGAGAATGATGAGGTTCTTGATGTTACGGGCATGGGTGACTTAGATTTGAAGACTTCAGCTGGTCCATGGAATTGAAAGATGTCAGGGTCATTCCAAGTTTGAAGAAGAGATTAATTTCTATCAGGCAGTCTACCGTCTGAGGAGTGACCATCCCAGTTCAGAAGAGAAACAAAGTTGGCTTCACAGAATCCCATGGGCAGAAGAAGGTTATCTTTGCAAGTGAGAAACCTAGAGTCACATGTCAGATTTGGGATCAACAAGCGAGGAAAGGTTGAGGTAGACCAGTCAGAGGTTTTCGTGGCAGTGGGAGAACTGGTTCAGTCGAAATTCCTAGACGACATTGGGTCAAGAGAACCAGTATTCCAGCTGATAAAATCTCTCTAGTGGATTACTTGCTGAATAGAGAGAGTGTTTATACTAAGGGTGTTTCAGGATCCGGCAGTTCGTGTTAGTGGGAGCCGGTAGAGACAGAGAATGGGTCAGTGGTAGACACAACCATGACTGATGAGTTGGAGCTCTGGGAGCTTTAGTTAGTCTGCAGGAATAGTGTTGAGGAGATCGGGGTAACTGGGGGTGCATTAAAAATCAAGGGGAGATCTTATTTACAGAAGTACAGAAGAGATAGTGTAGTTCGTGGTCCGAAGACACCAAGTGGGAGATTGTTGGAGATGTTACCTATAGGCCCCAACCGTTTTAAGCCTCGTTTTTTTAACTTGTTGAGTAAGATTAGCAAAGGGTTAAACCCTATTAGTAACCTATAAATATATCTCTTGCACTTGTATTTTGTATTACTCAATAATATGAATACTCCAGTTGCCCCCGTGGACATTGGTCAGTTTAGACCGAACCACGTAAATCTTTGTGTTCATGTGTGCGTGTGTTCTACGATCCTAACAATAATATAGCAATTTGTATAAATAGTGCAATTTGCGATTGAGTAACAACAAAAATCAATTTTGTGTTTTGTTATTTACGATTTTTTCTTTATTTAAAGGGCCTCTAACATTTTCAATTCGCTTAGAATCTTGGAAAATCTTGGGGCTGGCTCTGTGTGAAGAGCGCAGATGGCTTAATATTATCTAATTGCCTTTATTTTCCATGACACAATGTTTTCGTATGTATGTTATCACATAACACAAAAAGGCTCGTCCCACTTTAAAAGAGAGATGCCCATTAACATTGCCCTTTGGTAAAAAGAAACGACAAGATTATATAAAGAAAACAAACTTTCACTTTGAACGCTTTACATATTGGCCAATAGATCGATGAGTTAATGCGGCGAAAGAGCGTGGTAACTTCCCGTCTGTCTAGCCTGCTTTTGTCCGGCAATGGTCTATCCAATTCGACATCAGACGACTTAATCTGAGCAGTCGAAAACCCTCCTTTGCATGGTACGAAATTGAGAGATCTCTCGTTTGGACAAGAATGAGCTATGGAGAAGAAACTCGCACACTCGGCCGCGGTTCTCTGGTTATCAAGATCCAAAATGCAGTTCATCTTCACGTCAAGAATCCCATTCTTAATCAGCATTCGACACTGCGGACCAACCTGAGTAAAATAATTATACGAAAGCGTGAAATTCGACAGATTTGGCAGGCTGCAAACCGCCTCTGGTACGACACCGTAGAAATTATTGTGAGCCAAGTTCAGAAGCTCCATTTTCTTTAAACATTGAAACGAGTGTGGGATTGGGCCATGCAACATATTAAATCCCACGTCGAACACAGTAGCCTTTGTCAAGTATCCGATCTCGTATGGTAAACAACCTGATAACTGGTTGTTTAAGAACAAAACTTCGAGTAGAGTATTCGAAGCTTGACCAATACTCGAAGGAATTCCTCCAACAAACTTGTTGTTAGCTAGGGTTAAGTAAAGCGCGGTCGTTAGACCAAGGTTGTTGGGGAGTTTTTGGATGAAATTATTATTGTTGATGAATAGGAGATCGAGGTTGAGACCGAAGACTTGTGGAGGAACTGTGCCCTCGAATGTGTTGAACCTTATGTCGAGGAAGAGTAGCTTTGTTGCACGAAGTACTTCGTAAGGGAATCTGCCCGAGAAATTGTTGTTACTAAGGTCGAGCTCGTAGAAGTAGGGTAGTTTGTTGAGATTGTTAGGGATGGAGCCGGTGAAGTTGTTGGAGTTTGCATGGAAGAAGACGAGGTCGGGTAAGCTGGTTATGAAGTCGGTGATGGTAAGATTGGGGCCGTTGAAGTTAAAGTTGTTGAACTTGACACCGGCTAGGGCTTTTACGTTGTAACCGGGTACTATGTCGCATATGAATCCTGTATAATTGCATATATCTCCGCCGTTCCATGTTTTTGTAATGCCTAAGGGGTCGTAGGTAACTTTCGTTTTAAATGTTTGAATTACTTTGTAGACTTTCTCCAATCGCTTGCTCTCAAAAACTGGTGGTGGTGGTGGTGGTGGTGGTGGTGGTGGTGGTGGTGGTGGTGGTGTGGTGGTGGTGGTGGTGGTGGTGGTGGTGGTGGTGGTGGTGGTGGTGGCGGCGGCGGCGGCGGCGGCGGCGGTGGTGGTGGTGGTGGTGGTGGTGGTGGTGGCGGGCGGCGGCGGCGGCGGCGGCGGCTTGGTTGGTGGTGGGCACGAGGGGGGAGGAGGTGGTGGTGGAGGTGGTACTGGGCATGATGGTGGAGGAGGTGGTTCTGGGCAAGATGGAGGGGGAGGTGGAGGAGGTGATGGGGATGGTGGCGGTGGTGATGGGGGAGGACGTGGTGGAGGTGGAAGTGGTGGCATTGGTTTCGAGGGAGGGGGAACTGGAGGAGGACAATACTCATCTTCCGGTGGTGGGGATGGTAATGCATCACCACTGCCGCCGCCCCCACCATTAATGCTTATATTGAGTGCTTCTCTATGAGTAACCTGACCCCCGTTACCGGCAAAGAATTGAATGATGAAGAGGAAGATAAAGAATGAGAATGTAGTGACCATGGCCATCAATTCGTACAAGATGTTGCACTAGAGAAAGATAAGGAATTGTTAAAAATAGCTAAGAGTGAGGGGCAACATTTATGTTAGAATTATTGTATTTTAACCACTAAAAATACTTTTAATCATGGCCATATAAAATAACTAAGGGTTTTTCCTTATTCATATTCGTCCTCATCATTGCGTTTTGTATTGAGTTGACTCAATTATAAGTGTAAGTCGTATGATGATGGTTGGTTAAACACTTAAACAAATTCACTAGATTTGATCATTGGTGACACAATTTCCATCACAACCACAATATTTTCATCTTTGACATCGTAATCAAGTCTTAAACTAAGGTTTTGTTTACCCCGTAAATTATTTTTTTAAGGAGTAAACCGTTTGAGTAGTAATTCACTCAACAATGCAAAGACTTCCCTTGTATACTCAACAATATCTTCCTTTGGGTACCATATGTTCTGTGTGTGTGTGTGTTTTACATTTCTCCACGATACTCTTGAGTTGCTCAATGCACCACTGAGACTCAAAACATCCTTGTCAAAGTTGTGTCACCAAACCCAACAATCCTCACTGAGGGGGTGATTTTGTAGCCAATTGGTTGGTATCCTGGATAGTCGGAATATCATTTGTTGGCCGTTCAAACAAAAAAAAGAAACCTCAAAATGTGCATAATTAGAAACCTATAGGTCTATGGCATAATTTGTATTTTCTACTTAAAGTAAGTTTCTAATGTATTGTAATAAGAAACTATATGAATGTCGTTTGTAAGATCAACATGTATAGTTTATATCCATGGCCGCCACCATATCCTCATCGTGGTTAGCATCGTGGTTGACAGTGTCATGGGTGTTTGGGGTTATGTTGTAACAATAGTGTGTGGTGTCGTTACGTTTGAATCGTCTCGAGGTATGTGCTTCAACTGTTGTTTTGTTTTTGAAATAGGTCTTTTGTGTCTTCTATGGGTGTTTTGTTGTTTTGGTGGTTCATATGCGCCACCGGTGGCCTTCTAAGACCTCCTTGGGTGGCATGTTGGGAGTATTGTGATTTTGTTGAGGGTGACGGTGTTGGTGGGTGTTGTGGTGTGTGGTGCATGGTCGATGGTGACGGCGGGGTCATCCATACGCGCAGTCAGTGGCCTTCTGAGGCCGCCTTAGGTGGTGTGTTGGTGGGTGCTGTGATGTTGTCATGTGTAGTGGATGGTGATGCTGATGGTGTTGGTGGGTGCTATGACGGTTGTCGTGTGTTTTAACGTCATTATTGTTGTCAGTATGTTGTTCTTGTGAGTGGGTATTGGTAGGTGTTTTCCTGCAACCAAAACGACGGCTGTATAGTGATGTTTTCATTATGTTGTTATAAGTGTGTGTCGGTGGATGTTTTCACACAGCCAAATCCATGGTGGTATTACGGTGTTGCTAGGTGCTATGGCATCTATTGCGTCGTCGATGGCCTTACGCGGTTCCTTCGAGTGGTGTGTTTACATCACGATGATGATGAGTTTTTTAAGTTTAATATTTTAGAGGCGCTTGATTTTACTGTTGTTCTATGATGTTTTCATTGTGTTGTTTTTGTGATTGGTTGTTTTCACTAGGCAAAAAGCACCATTGTATCGTGGTGTTGATGGGTGCTATGTCATCTATACACGTCGTCGATGGCCTCTTATGGCCTCCATGGGTGGCGTGTTTATATCCAAATGATGATTACATGACCGATGTCGAAGGGTCAGTCAAAAATAAGATTAAAATCGGTTCCTTATTACCTTATTAGATAGGGTAAGTCAGGTGTCGAACCACGAGGAGTACTGTGGAAAGTGTTTGGTTTACTTACTTTATTACTAATTAACTAATTGCAAGAAAAGTAAAATTCAGTTGTTTGAGAGTGATTGTGAAAACAAAATAAAATTAAGATGTAAACAATTGGAGAAAAGGTGATTACTCCAGGTTTTGGATTCAAAGTGGCTTCAAGTAATTAGTTTTTATTGAGAAAATCATATAGACATAATTAATTAGTTGATTGTGATAAACGAGGACTAAGTACTTTGATTGCAAAACAACGGAAGGTTATCACACGGTTATCAACTAAAGATTACCAAACCTAATCCCTATCTAATATATCCCAATTACTAGAACTCTCGGGAATTGAAAGAATCAAAACTAGGTTCCAGATAAAAATCAACCGTTTACAAATCAAACTAATAAATCACTAAGCAAAAAGCATCGAATGCTTAGATTGCTAATCTCAAATATAAAGAAAAACTAAAAAAAAAATCATCCACTTACAAGAATCCTCCACCTGGAGGAAACCACGAAAAGATTAGCCACTCATGTTCTTGATTTGATCTTCAATCTTGATGGGGAATTGCGTGGTTGGTGATTATGAATGGATTGAATGCTTTGGAATGGTGAAAAAAGCCTAAAAATCGATCCTTTGATAGCCTCCAGTCGCCTCCTCTTGTTTTGAATGAAAGAGATGCTTCAAAACCCTAATTTTTGCCTTTTTAGTGTTTTCCCCGTCAGAGTCCGGCGTAACCTACGCTGCTGGCGTAAGTTACGCCAGATTAGGCCTGACAAAATTCTCCCAGAGGCTGGCGTAACCTACGCTGCTGGCGTAACTTACGTCAGAGGCTTTCGGGAAAATCCTTGTTTCTTGCATAACTTCTTTATTAAAACTCATTTTTCCTCACCGTTTTCGGCCACGTTTTCGTCTTCCAACCCTCTATCATTTCATCCATTTTAATATTCAGGTCCAATTAATGAATTTTCTCCTAAACACGTCCAATATTCGTATTTAACCTGCAAATCCATGAATTCGCGTAGTTATCTTATTCAAGCTATAAAATCATCCAAAATACAATAAAACCAACCATTTTAATCACATTAATACTCGGGTTTTAGCCTCTCCATCATTATATTACCATACATTATATTGCACTATAAATATATTTATGTGTATGGTATTTGAATAGTAACTGATAGCAGTTTTGTAATTTAGAGTTTCTTAAAGGTTATTCCGCTCATTCACAAATGGTTGTTTGGTAATTATGAGGATTTGGAAGGTTACATTGGTCGCAGGTTGGTTCTTAGGGTTTTAATATAGACGAGCATATCGAATAGTAAACTATGGCCCCTTGGTGATAGTGTTTTACTTTGCTCTCACTCACAGCTGCAACGGAATTGTTGTGATTCACTTGACTTGTGGGCTGGTGTTTGTTTTGTGCACTGGTCAACTATGGATGTTGTTTGACGACCTGAGATGTTAATTGTTCACTGACTTTGTTTGCATTTATTTTTGGGTATGGTTGTGGCGTGTCGGGGTGGAAGGCGGTCTGTGTTGACTCGCAAACGCTTGCTGATGTGTTGCCAAATGCATCACATTTATATATCAGTTTTGTATAGTTTTTAATCGTTTATCGTTCGTTTATAGTGAGTCTTAGATACTTAGTTATGTCTTGGTGTTAAACAGGTGTTCGTGGGCTAAAATGAGTAGAAAAGAGCTTGGTTGGAGAGGAGACGAGCATTCGATGAAATTGGAAATCGAAAAAGAAACAAATCTGGAAGAACTGAAATTAGAGACCCTCTAATTTCAGTAAAGGTTATTCGCGGGTCTCCAGGAAGTAAAATAGAAGAAATGACGATTTTACCCTTAATGAATTTCGGTAATTACTGAAGATGCCCCCGCGACATTTTTGGTTGTTAGAGACCCTCTAATTCCAGAAATAGTTGTTCATGGGTCTCTAATACCTTCCAGACCAACAAAAAGCCCATTTTTCTTGGTAAAAACCTAATCAGCCGTTTGGGGAGATCATCTTCGACTTCCAGAGCTTCTAAGGGACGATTTTGAAGCCTTTTTGCAGTTCCTTTCATTCCGGTTGATGCCAGAGCAATCCAGAACAAGTTTTGAAGCGGAAATCATGATTATGCACGGCTAAACATCCTGCGGTTTTTCCGGGTGAAAGATTCGGTTATTTTGTAAGGACTTCTCTGTTTTAAACTATGTTTTAGGATCAGGTTTTATGAACATGTCTATGTGTTTTTGAATCTGGTTGTATGTTTAACTGATTTGAACAGTTTGACTGATTTTCACAATTACAATTCGTTATCGTTTCTTGGTTTTCTTGCACTAGGAATAATTTAACCTTGTGATTTGTGTTTTGATGTTGAATTGGGTTGAACAACTTAAACAGGATCATGTCTATGTGAATGCCTTGCTAGGTTAATTCAGATTGTCTTTACAGTTACCGAGTCAGAAACCCGGAGTGACCGTTTTTCCATATTATTGTCTTTTATAAAACTCTATTATCACCTCGTTTTGCAGCACTGCAGCACTTTTACATTAAACTTCAAAAAAATATTTTAGTTAATCTTAATTTAATTAGAAATCAGTAAATTAGCACTTTCCACAAACTCCCTAAGGTTCGACAACCCTACTTCCTATACTGCAGTCAGTTGTAGCTAAGGAGTAGTTTTTATTTAGTTTTTGATTAGCACTTCGACACGCGATCAAAATGGCGCCGTTGCTGGGGAGTTCGTGCGCTTAGTGTTTTTAGTTTATTTATCTATTTTTTTTTCTTGTCCTTTATTTTTCTGTTATTTTTTTTTTGTTCAGTATTACGCTGGGTGTGTTAGTCTTTGCAAAATTGAATTCAAGATGAACTGGGTGGATTATGATGCATGTGGGTGTTGCGAGAGCCCATATCATGTGATGCAAGATTGTCCAATTGCCCGTCAGAGAGTTGAAGCATATAATGCACGAAAGGATCGTATTATCTTTGGGCTAGAAAAAGATGAAGAGTCATACTTATCATCCTCATATTATTGGCCACAATATCAAAACTGTCAGCAAAGATACTACAAGCCAAACATTTATCGATCCAGGGAACAACCTACAAGTTACTACATGAATCCTGATCCGATTGTTAATGGGGGCCAGAGTGTTGACTACGGTTATCAGCATCAACAAAACAATGAAGAGGAAAGCAATGATCAGCTGAGTGAGATCTTAGAGGCCATAAAGGCTGTCCAAGAAGATGTAAAGCCTGTCCAGGAAGATGTAAAGGCAATCCGGGAGGATTTTAAGAGAATTCAGAAGGAGAATGAAGTTCAGGACCACACTGTTGAGGCATTGTGTAAGCAGGTTGGTCAACTGGCAGAAGAATTAGCACTTGAAGATATGACAGTTGAACCGGATGTGGTTAATGTTGATGTGGCTGAAAAAGTTGTTGAAGAGGCACATGTGGACCAGGTGTGATGGAGGAAGCTACAAGCCTTAAAGTAGATGTGACTTCGTACGTACAACCACTTGTAGACACACCAGTTGAAGAACCTGTGAACCGGGTAACCTTGGTGTATCCTACCCATCCGTCCATATTTACGAGGAAAATAGACAAAGTTGAAGATGATGGCTTGAGTGGGAAAAAGAGGAAGGTGAGCATTGAAGACCTTCGACAAAGTATAGTGAAGTGGCCCAGCAATGATCTTACAAAAATGTCAAAGATAAGAAAGAAGATAAAGATTCGACATGTCAACTACCGAACATATATTGGGAATTCGGTAGGCAAGTGTTCTTTGAGACCACCATGAATGAACATCAGGTATGATTTTTGTATATTTTGTATATTTGTTTGTTTTTATTTTGTTTTATTTTAGTTTATTTTTATTTTCAACCGTGTTTGGGTCAGTTTTATTTTTGTTAGAGTCATGGGATTACTTGTTATGATTATTGCAAGAATATATCGTCCCGCCCGTACTCAATCTCCATTCGGGCAAGGACGATCCGGAAATCACTAATGTTTGCAGGTATCCCGGTTCGTTTGTTTGCAGGTATCCCAGTTCGTTTGTTTTGTTTGTTTTTTTTTTTCCTTGTTTCTTTGTTTCAGGTTTGTTTACCGGCTGCGAATGAAATACTATACGGCCGACATTGGAGGGAATTGAACGGACTCATACGCGTATTGCTTATCCAGGGGAGTCTGTTCCTTTTACTTCTGTTGTATTTTATTTTTAATTTCTACTTTATTTTATTCCTAGCTTACATTGAGGACAATGTGTCATTCAAGTGTGGGGGTGGGGAAACTTCTTTTTTTTATTTAGTTTTGAGTCATTAAAAAAATTAAAAAATAAAAAAAATAAAAAATGTCATAAAAGCGGCCTGATCGGGCATGAAAGCGACTGTTTCAATGCTTTCATTCTGTCTCTGCTTGTGGTGTGTGGGTCCTTAATCATGGCCCAATTCGTTAGAACAGACATATGAATCGTTTTCAGCAGGTATTTTAGAGAAAATGTTTAGAATTTGCCCGATTAGGTGTAACGAGCTGTCGGTAATAAATGCTTGCACACATCGGTAACCCATTTCCACACTTTGGTGAGATCTTGAGCCTACTAGATGATAGATTGATTCATATCTATATTTTCATTTGTTGAGCGTAGGCCAGATGTTTCTCTGTTGCAGAACTTGTGTGATTTGATACATGCCGAGGTTGTAGACTAGATATGCACGTAAATGATAAAGGCAATTTAGGATTTCTCTTTTTCTTTTGATACCCACTTATTTGTTATGTGTTGACCCGTTTATCCAAAACTACCCTTAGTAGCCCATGTTGAGCATATACCCTTTCATTTGATTAAACCTATTACCCAAATTGACATGTTTACCTTTGTGTAATAAATTGATGACATCCATTGTGTTTATGTTTCATTTAAGTGATTAAGTTATGTTTGAGTTGTGAAAAAAAAAGAGAGAGAGAGAAAAAAAAAAATATATATATATATATGAAAAAAAAAGTGAAAAAAAAAGTGAAAAAAAAAGAAAAGAAAATAAAATAGAAGTATGTGTTATGGGTCAAATATGCCCAAAGTTGTGTGTAATTGTGATTTGTGAATAAGGATTGTCATTCAAGTTGTTTCACCATTTTATTTTAGCCACTTGTTAGCCAAATATTTCCTACATTTACCCGAAGCCCAAAACCCGCAAGTCCTTTAGATATGTGCATTGTCTATAGCTAAGGTGTGATTGTCATACAAGTCTATGATAACAGAGTTACATGTTTGGTTTTGAGTGAATAATACTAGCGCATTACATGCTAGTCCAGATATTAAACCGAGTGGAGTGAAAAATTGTGAGGGGTGTGTTGCATGAGAATAAAAAACTGAAAGCAAGTTAGACTTAGTTGGGTGAGTTCTGTTTTTAAAATTGTGCATCATGGTTGCCTGTTGAATTAACACATCTAATGATGATCTATGAATGGGGTATGACTTTGGACCCTAACTAGTGCATGGCGGGGGCGTTTGAGGTATTTGTTACTTGTTCGTGGTAATGTTCTGAGCAGATTTGCTTGAGGGCAAGCAAAAGGTAAGTGTGGGGGTGTGACGTGTTGCCAAATGCATCACATTTATATATTAGTTTTTTATAGTTTTTAATTGTTTATCGTTCGTTTATAGTGATTCTTAGATACTTATTTATGTCTTGGTGTTAAACAGGTGTTCGTGGGCTAAAATGAGTAGAAAATAGCTTGGTTGGAGAGGAGACGAGCATTCGATGAAATTGGAAATCGAAAAAGAAACAAATCTGGAAGAACTGAAATTAGAGACCCTCTAATTTCAGTAAAGGTTATTCGCGGGTCTCCAGGAAGTAAAATAGAAGAAAATGACGATTTTACCCTTAATGAATTTCGGTAATTACAGAAGATGCCCCAGTGACATTTTTGGTTGTTAGAGACCCTCTAATTCCAGAAATAGTTGTTCATGGGTCTCTAATACCTTCCAGACCAACAAAAAGCCCATTTTTCTTGGTAAAAACCTAATCAACTGTTTGGGGAGATCATCTTCGACTTCCAGAGCTTCTAAGGGACGATTTTGAAGCCTTTTTGCAGTTCCTTTCATTCCGGTTGATGCCAGAGCAATCCAGAACAAGTTTTGAAGCAGAAATCATGATTATGCACGGCTAAACATCCTGCGGTTTCTCCGGGTGAAAGATTCGGTTATTTTGTAAGGACTTCTATGTTTTAAACTATGTTTTAGGATCAGGTTTTATGAACATGTCTATGTGTTTTTGAATCTGGTTGTATGTTTGACTGATTTGAACAGTTTGACTGATTTTCACAATTACAATTCGTTATCGTTTCTTGGTTTTCTTGCACTAGGAATAATTTAACCTTGTGATTTGTGTTTTGATGTTGAATTGGGTTGAACAACTTAAACAGGATCATGTCTATGTGATTGCCTAGCTAGGTTAATTCAGATTGTCTTTACAGTTACCGAGTCAGAAACCCGGAGTGACCGTTTTTCCATATTATTGTCTTTTATAAAACTCTATTATCACCTCGTTTTGCAGCACTGCAGCACTTTTACCCTAAACTTCATAAAATTATTTTAGTTAATCTTAATTTAATTAGAAATCAGTAAATTAGCACTTTCCACAAACTCCCTGAGGTTCGACAACCCTACTTCCTATACTGCAGTCAGTTGTAGCTAAGGAGTAGTTTTTATTTAGTTTTTGATTAGCACTTCGACACGCGATCACTTGAATCCATTGTGTTTAAAGATTTGAATGTTAGGTTAATATGAATGTTGCTTTGATGTAGCGAGGTTCAAGGAGGACAATTCTATTTGTGCAACCTGCCCTGTAGCCAAAGTGGTATATCTTCTTGACTATGAGCCTTCTTTGCGTGCTGGCCTTTTTTATTGGTAATTTGCTAAAAATTTTTCCTGATATGTGCATTTGATATGTTGTCTATTTTGTGTCTTTTAGAATTTGTTAGTCGGGTGTCAAAAAAAGTTTTTTTAAGCCATGAGTTATTTCCTATTTCCTTGGGCAATGATGAATGCATTTTGAGCCTGCTTTTGTCAAAACACAATTAAAAATGTTGTTCTTTAATTGATTTTAGGGGATTACCGGGCAATAATGTTTTGCCTGTGTTTTTTTTTTTTGTGGTTTCCAAGCGATCAACGAGGTTGTTTACAATAATCAATGGACAACCAGAAAAAGTTTGTTGATGCTACGTTGTTGGGAAAAACAACATTCCATTAGCAACTATTAGTCTGAGCCACTTAGTATTATTATTTCTTGTTTTCTGGGCGATGATGAAGTTTTTCTAAGCTTGTTTTTGAGCCATCGAAGAAAAACCAAAATGTTGCAATGACAATAACTCATGTTGCCGTTGTTCAAGAACGGAAAAGCGATGATGAGATTCATATGCTGCAACGACAATAAATCGAGTTGTTGTTCATGAGCGCAAAAGCAATGATGAGTTGCAGGAGCTTCACAGCGAGTTGCTTCAGGTTAGATTGTTTTGGGAATATTTCATTTTTTGTTCTTTCTTTGCTCTTCTATATTTTAATCTGAATCCTTTAATTGTTCTCTCGTTTGTCATGTTTTTAACTATAATTGTTACACCAAGCATTACTAGTTAGAGAATGCACACCCTACAATAATAATAATCCAAGTGGACCATATATGACTTCCACGCTTAAGGAGCAATAATCAGGATGGAGCATATGCCATGACCACATTATGTAACTACTCCGAAGATTAATGAAACTACTCTGGAGATTAAATATCTATACTTAACGATGATAGCAATAACTGTTGTGGTTAATAAAATTTAATGGTAGCACCAGCTACAATAGTTTATAGATGTTTTTAGGCCACATAGTGCGGGATTTGTATTGAGTTAGCAGTCACTTTAGACTTAGAGGTTGTATATATTGCAAATTCGAATGTAGAGGCTTTTGATTTTGAGGATATATTGCAAGACCCTAACCTATAAACACGCAATTTACGCTTAAACTTACGTATTTTGGCCTTAATCAAAATCACGACCGATTAAAACTTCATCTTTATAAAAGACAGCCCATTTAAAGACTTTGATTTGATATGAACATTCAACTTTACATTTTTAGGTATTACAAACCTATACTATGGTTTATGTTTTAAACAAAAATCTATTGCGGAAGCGTATGAGTGTTCGGGTGTGTTCGGCTCTTCTCGAGACTTGATCCGTGTTCCGGAGCTCCTAACGATTGTGGACCTAGCACCATTACACAAATAATGGTTAGTGGGGTTGCAAATAATGCATTTATTATAGTGGAAGTGTTGTTGCACGTTAAAACGGAACGAACTAGGCCAAATGGCCAAAACAAAAAATTTTGGGAATGATCCCGCCGTAGGCTACGGCTAAAGACCTTAGCCTACAGTCTGGGCATTCGGCCCCTATGCTTGTTTTCAGCTTTGGCCTTCATTTCCTTGCTTGTTTTCCCCCATTCTTTGGATGTTTTTAAACCAAGTTTAAGGACTCTCCTAGGGACACTTGGGAACTTGTTTAATACCATCTATTGGGCTTGAAAGATGCCCGTTTCCCATGGTTTATAACTCCTTTCGGCTTAACTACAATTTGCACAATTTTCACCCAAATCGATCCGTTTAGGCCTTAGGTTATACAAAATCTTATTTGACCATTCAAAAAGCATAACCTTCATTTTAACCCATTTGACACTTGTTTAACTAAAAACATCGTCCTGTTTGTTTGATTACGACCCGGATTATAGATTTAGCCTTTGGTAATCCTTAAAATTCCCAAAATACCCTTATGGGTCCATATTTCGTTTTAGTCACCCGTGGGTGACGCAACTTGGTTTTCACCCATTATTTTAACTTATTAGCATGTTTGAAAACTCCTAAGCCCTTACGGACTTAGTATATTATCATTTCACGAATTCACCCTTTTAAATCACATCTAAGCGTATTAGCGCGCATTTGACACATTTATGGAAAACGACTCATCAATTTGGCACCCAGTTTCATGTGGGTGTTTTTCATTCACTTTTACTAGCCCATGGTCCTACTTTACACTACGGACTTACCCGGTAGCATTGGCCCATTCCTCTATCATTCGGATAATCTATATAATCCATTGGCATCATGTGCCCTTTTCGTTCAAATTCATCAATCTATTATAGTCCTCAATTTACACATATTAATATCCCGGAATCCAAAAGGTGTCCCGCCACCAATTGGCTCGTCAACATTTACAATATCTCTAATACTCGATATTAATCTTTTGAGATTTAAAGAATCTATCATCTTGATTCATTTAACCCATCTATTTTCAATACTCAAATGTTTCGATTTCAATCCTTTGCCCAAGTGATATTAACTCTACTTAACCCGTTTATGAAAATACTAATATGTTTAAATTTTAAACCTTTTTCTCAAGTGATATTAACCTCACTTGACTCGTTTATGAAAATACTCCAATTATATAATTAGGCGTCCCAACCTGAACTTGACATTTTTCTTCATTTAGGCGATTCTAACCCAATACAAGCTAGAATCACATATCCCATAGTCCTTTTTTTTTATGAATTAACATCTATTATCCATTAACAATACCAATTCCATGACTTTCAAACAACCACACAATCTTTTAGTTTCTAGGAGACTTATTTAAAACTAAGTCAGTTACCTTGGCCACAACTCATGCGTTCCTTGACCCGTTGGCTCATTTGATCCTTTCCTCCAAAGATTCCACCTAGCTTGAAAAGATCAACTTCACTATACTCAAGATATTTCAAGTTAGTCATTGTAACAATAAATAACTCGTATCATGAGTTTTCAAACACCAATTCATTCATAACTCATATTTGAATCAGTTTGACTTTTAGAAGTCAAACTAACCTTTTATACATAGTATGCACTAATCATAAGGCGATAGTCCTAACATGAACTAGCCTTTTGTTTACCACATCAAATTCATTAGATTTAGTGCATATTCAACCTCCTAATAAACATTAGGAAACTCATTCCATCATAAGGTGTGTTTCAACATAATATAAATTTAATGTTAGTAAATAGGCATTTTCACAAAAACCTAGTATGCATAACCTTACCTTTCTTGGTTATACAAATTACTAGTTACATAGTAAGTAACCACTTCATGAATTCATCATCAAAACATCATTCTAGCCATTAGGTTTAGCTATTTTAATATCAACTTGCAAGTTCACCAATACATAAGATTCATGCAATACTTATGGAGTATAATTCCTATACAATCCATACCTAAAACATAGATATCCTGCTCTTTTAGTAACATTAAAGCTACTAATCAAAACCAAAATCGTCATCTTTGCACACATGCAAGTTTCTAACAATTTAACTCATTCCTAAGCCATAAAGGATGATAAAACATTACATATAATTCATCAATTTCATGAACTTAACCTAATTGAGTCAAAACCCACTTTTATGTTAAATATGAACATAATTGAGGCTCCCTAAAGCTAGAGAAACCTCCAACAACTTATAATTTGATTTTGATTAAAGTAAAAAACGAACATAACATCAAATTCCACCAAATAAAGGTACCTTGATGTGTGTTAGACTTGGATGATCCGAATTTAGCCAATGCATTGAAATACCCCTTGATTTGGCTTGGATTCAAGCATGTTCTTATGTCTAGGGTTTGCTTGTTGAAGGATATGACCCAAACCGGGTATGAAAAAAAATATTATATAGGATTTGAAATCTCCTTGAATCGTGTTTACTTCGCTTTCAAATTGATATACAAGTTATGTTCTCAAGAACGTGTACCCAAATTAGACCAAACATCTTTCTAATATATAGGCGAATCTGGACAACATTTCAGTTGGCAGTTATAACAGTCTAAGTCATCTTGCTTATTTGGGGCGAATCTCGACAACGATTTAGTTGGCAATTATAACTCTCTAAGTCGATAAGTATACAGATACATCAGTCGTAAATCCTTCATTAGAAACTATGTCTATAGTAACAATGGACGATCTAACCACTTACTACCATGGACCAATTTGCCACTAATTAGTACTTACTATCGGTGGTTACCAATAAAAATAATAACCGTTTCTATTAATCATGCAAATTTGAAGCAACATGCATTAATATGCCATCAATAAGTGAGGCCCCTATCAATAGATACCTCAATCATAACATAAATTGGTATATATCCACGAATTGTAAAGTCACTCTCAAGATTGGAAGGAATGATTAGAAATATATCAATCAAATGTATTATTAAAATCGTGTGGTTGATTTTCTTTGAATTACTTTTAAAAAGTTTGCAAACGTTTGAGTCATATTTAATTAAAAATATCAATGGGTGCGGTTTATACTTTAAACAGGAAAGTTGAGCGCTCAACGTGAGTGGCTGGACCACTAAAAAAGAGGTCATATTGACTATTGAGGATTTGAGGTCTTCGCCACCAAGTAGACATTGCCAAAGTGAACAAATGTTTTCTTGGTAAGTAAATTGAATGTAATTAGTGTTCACAAGAAAAAGAGGATCATGTTATGAATAACAAAGTTACAACCATTTTGTGAGTGGTTAACTATTGAGACGCTCTAATAATGGCCCCAGAGTCCTGAGGAACGCAATGGTGCTTTTCGCATAAAACTTAGAAAGAGTATGTTAATATTGTCAAATGCTGCTACCAAGAAGAGGAAATGTATATGTATGTGTATGCACACGAGTTTGTCAAAATGTTTTACTAGTTTGATGAGGGAGTCGAGTGATTTAGAAGTTGAGTTGCATGTTCATTTTGTAAAGTCTGATTTGTCTAATACTGTGGATCATAAATTGAATCCATCAGAAAACTGATATAGATGGCGAGCAAAGCGTTTAATCTCATCAGCAACTCACTTGCCACTAATATAAACAAACAAGCCTTTATGATGTTAAATTTGTCATGATTTGTATACGAATTTAATTTTTTTAAGCAACGGATAACATTCTGTAAAAACTTATAATAACCACAAAAGGTTTATTTACATAAACGTAAGGAATATAATAATTAAGCAAACATATGGTGTTTAACAACTGCAACCTTTGATGTGTGCTATTGACAAATTGATGAAGTGGATGAAAAGAAACCAAATGCTTCCCTCGATATCTATCCACCACAAGCATTTGACGCTTCAAGCATTTCTACACTCATAATCCGACTTCGATATAAATTAGTGAACAAAGAACTTGCACTTCATCATTCATTTGCAATTTTTTTTTAGTAAAAATAGTTCATTTCCCTTCGTTAAAACAAAATATGAAAGTTACATCATAATAGAAGGTAGACGGGCAACAAGCTGCGCCGCCTGCCCTTTCTGAATTGCGAACCCTAGTCTACCAAGACAAATCCTTGCCTCCCTAGAGATGAACTAAAGCTGTGGACCACCCGTTGGACACTGGTCAAGAAACGAATAGTTTCTGGCGCTAGGGAGTCAAAGGTATCAAAGGCCAAAGGGATAAAAACATTTTGGTTCTCTGCGCAAGATTTAGCATGTTTATCTACTTTCTTCGATTCCGCCTTTCACGATGCTTGCCCAGCTACAAACCCTATTTCCCTTAACCCAATCAAAGGAGAGACCCCTGTGAGGTCCACACAAGTATGTTTCCCCCTCTCCCAACCAAAGACAATCAGATCTGCGATCTGTAAATTGTGTGACCTAAAAGATATTCTTTTGGAAAAACTCTTGTTTCAAAACTTGTTAAACTATGAGCCAAAAAACTCGGAGGCTTTTGTCTTGTTTTATTTGCTAAAAAATATTATTGACTCATAGGATATAAAATTGATGAATCATTCATATTAAAATGAAAATCACCAAAAATCATGTTTCACGGTGCTTAAGAAAAAAAAAAGTTATGGTTCACTAATGGAAAAACCATCCAACTTTAGGTTCACCGAAAATACTTTATGAGTAGGAAATTTCGTCGAAAATGCAATGTACAAAAGCCAAAAAGACATCAAAACTAAGATCCATCTACCATTTCTGCCCCTGTGGAAATTCTAATATAATTTCCTGGTCTTTATAAAAAGGCTATGTGACCTTGTTTAAGAGCACTTGCAATGAAGGTTCATGAGAGGCCCTCATGGTGCTGAGCTTATAATCTTTGTATGTAGCTAAGAGAGAGAGAGAGAGACGTCCGACATGGCTCCAGTTTGTGAACCATCCGATTGCAAGAAACCATATAAATAATGTTAAACACTTAAACAATTTCTTGATAATATTGTTCAGTGTGTGAGCTTTATAATCTTTCTAATATTATTATTAGAGAGATTATGTTGGTTGAATATGTTTTTAAATTTTTAATTATTGTAGTAATGAAACAAGTTCTTATTTACGCGTGTTGAAGGTTATATATTTTATTTTTATGTGATATTCTGGTATAGAAAATCACTAACACGTACACCAACTTTGTGTCATGACACCTAACAACAACAACAATAACCATACCCAGTAAAATCTCACAAATAGCAAAACTATTAGCAAGGTCTGGGGAGGGTGAGATGTAGGCGAGCTTTACCCCTATGCCTAGGAATAGATAGGTTGCTTCTAGAGAGACCCACGGCTCCAAGGTTATTAAAGATCTAAATGGACATCTGTAACATCCGACCCCTCTCACCACCAATATTGTCCGCTTTGCCCCAATAGGTTGCCCATTCAGAGCTCACGGATTTGTTTTTGGTTGCCCTGGTGGACACTTCCCAGGAGGTCACCCATCCTAGTACAACTCCCACCTGAGCACGCTTAACTGTGGAGTTCTCCTCTTATCCACTAACATTAAGTCCCAAAACTCGTTGGTAATTTAAGAGGCATTGGATTACATATGAACCAAAGATCTTTCCTGGCCACGGCTGATATGGGATTTTTCTGGGGTGTCACATTCACCCCCTGTTAGAGTCTCATCGTCCCTGATGAGGTATGCACCCACCATCTCGAACGGCATAGGAATGGCTCTGATACCATCTGTAACATCCGGCCCCTCTCACCACCAATATTGTCCGCTTTGCCCCGATGAGTTGCCCATCCCGAGCTCACGGATTTGTTTTTGGTTGCCTGGTGGAGACTTCACAGGAGCTCACCCATCCTAGTACTACTCCCACCTGAGCACGCTTAACTGTGAAGTTCTCCTCTCATCCACTAACATTAAGCCCCAAAACGCCTTGGTAATTTAAGAGCATTGGATTACATATGAACCAAGGATCTCTCCTGACTACGGCCGATGTGGGATTTTGCCGGGGTGTCACAACATCTACCACACAATAAAGACAACAACAGCAACAACAACACCAACTATAGTAATAACAATAATAATAATTGTAATACCTAAATAAAAATAGCTACAAAGGGTGAGAGAGTGCAATAAAGAAACAGAAATGGCTAACACCTCAAGAGGCAACACATAAACATAAAAACACGGTGATCGCATGGTACGGGCCCAACTACGTTGTTTGGAAAATATAAACCCCGAAAACCTGGCTAAGGTACAAGTTGTACCATCCCCTAAAAGTCTTTTTACTTTAATCCTACGTCTCCACGTACTCCTATCATGGACCATGTCCTCTGAGATGTGCAACTCTAGCAAATCTTGCCTGATTCGGTCATCTCAATCTCCCCTCTTGCATCTTATCCTATATACTAGACACTCCTAACCTTTCCCTAAAAAATTCATTTCTTATTCGGTCTAACCTTGTGTGCCTGCACATCCATCAAAACATCCTTATCTCTGTTATATCCATCTTCCGTGCATGCGTTTTCCTGATGGCCCAACAGTCTGTCCCATACAGCATGGCAGGTCTAACAACTACTCTATAGAACTTCCCCTTTAGTTTAGTTGGTAACCTTTTATCGCACAAAACCCCAGAAGCTGCTGGCCACCTAGACCATCTTGCATGTATACGGTGGGTTACATCACTATCTATCTCAGTGACGGAGGCAAGGAACGCAGCTTATAAGAAGTTGTATGATCGCTTAGAATGTAAGGAAGGGGAGGTTGATATGTTCAAGATGCGAAAACAAGGGAGTGTAGGAGTAGTGAAGTATATAAAGGGGGGAGATGGACTTGTTCTAGCCAAGGAACAAGATATTAAGAGAAGATGGCAAACTTATTTCCACAATCTTTTCAAGGGCGAGATGGTTTACCAACTAGAAAACGACAACCCAACTCCCAAAGGCGACATCACAATAACTGCTATTGCCGGCGTATCACTCAGGAAGAGGTGAAATTAGCATTCAGGAAGATGGGAAAGGCAAAGGCGGTTGGTCCGGATAACATACCGATTAAGGTCTGGAAGTGTTCAGGAGAGGAAGGAGTTCAATGGTTAACTATTTTGTTTAATCTTATTTTCAAATACGACAAAATGCCAGATCAGTGGATGAGTAGTGTTATAGTGCCGCTATATAAGAAAAAACGAGATGCCCAATGTTGTGGGAATTACAAAGGGATTAAGTTGTTAAGTCATACGATGAAATTATGGGAGAGAGTAATTGAAACTAGGATCAGAAGAGAAACTCAGGTCACGGTTAATCAATTTGGTTTCATGCCAGGGCGGTCAACTACGGAAGCGATACACATTCTGAGGAGAGTGATAGAGAAGTATAGGGAGAAGAAAAGAGATCTGTATACGGTGTTCATTGACTTGGAGAAGGTATATGATAATGTGCCTCGTAGATTGGTATTGGATAGCTTGGAGGGCAGAGGAGTGCCTAGGAAGTATATAGACTTAGGGGCTGTTTGTTTTTTGCTCAGAAGCACTTCTGACCTCTTTTGTCTGCGCCGCGTAGACGCGCGCAGACGTTTGGGGTCTGCAGATTGTTTGTTTTTTGAAAGACCTTTCACTCAAAAAGGTCATTCTGGCATCTTCTTGGTGCAGATTGTTCTAAGGACTTCAAAGGTCTTCTTCTCTTCTTTTTTCCTCACCCACCACCACCGTCCACCACCCACCACCACGGTCCACCACCACCCACCACCACCACCGTCCACCACCACCCACCACCACCACCGTCCACCACCCACCACTACCACCCACGACCGTCCACTACCACCCACCACCGTCCACCACCACCCACCACTACCACCGTCCACCACCACCACCCACCACCACCACTGTCCACCGTCCCACCACCACCACCGTCCACCGTCCACCACCACCATCCACCAGTATCTTCCACCACCCACCACCACCACCACCGTCCACCACCACCCACCATCATCCACCACCACCCACCACTACCATCATCCACTACCATGGTCCACCACCACAACCACCCACCACCACGGTCTACCACCACCGTCTACTACCAGACTACTGTAAAAAAATCATTTTATTTATATTTCAGTTTATTTCAGCAGTCTGCAGACGTTAACAAACAAACAGTCTTCTTTTGCAGACTGCAGATCTTTGGTCCACCTCTTCTCCTGCAGATGTGGTCCGCAGACTGCAGACCTTTTCCTGCAGAAAAAACAATCAGCACCTTAATTATGGATATGTATGATAGGGCTATAGCTAATGTTCGTGCACCTGTATGGGATACTGATTTCTTCCCTGTGGAGGTAGGACTTCACCAAGTGTCTGCGTTGAGTCCATTTCTTTTTACGGTTATCTTAGATGAGTTGTCAAAGCCGATCCAGGAGGCAATACCATGGTGCATGCTTTATGCGGATGATATTGTGTTAGTTTGCGGAGACGAAACAAATCCTGAATTCGAAGTTAGAAGAGTGGCAAGCAGCTTTAGAGGGAAAAGGGCTTCAGGATTAGTCGATCTAAGACTGAGTATCTCCACTGCGACTTTAATGGGGTAGGCGACGACGAGGATACCCGGATCACAATTGTGTCACGACACCCATGAAATATATATTGAAAACACTTGGCAATATGAGAAAAAACATATTGACTTTGAAAGAAGACTTCATCCAAAGGTATGTAGAGTTATATGTTGTATAGAATTATCTAGAATGGTAAAATTAGTCTTGATTAACATACCTTTGTCGGTTATGTGATATAAATGGAGGTAACGTCATTTGACAAAAGATACTGCAAATGTAACTTGTAAAACTTGTAATATTATCGAAATACCATTACAAAATGCGTGGGAACATTTGAGCCCAATGATATCTACAAAATAGATAATAACAAAGTTGAAAAGTTTAGTTTTGTTTTTTTCAATATTTAAATTCTTGGACGACTATTACCCTTGTTTCAATCATGAAAACCTTAATTAGTTAAATCTTAATGTCTAAATTGCCTTAGCTTTTGGCAAGTGGACAAACTCTTTCTTATAATAATTTAAGTTTATTGGTAGGTTAGTTTTTTTTTGGATGGCGCCTCAGCGGTGGACCGCTTGAGGGAATAACCTCCAGCCCCGGGGTCGAGCCTCGCAGTGGGCATTTAAGCCCTGAAAGAGGAGCCGGCCAGACTGCCTCGCCCTTCTACGCACGTGGCCCGGAACTGGCAACCCGGGCGGGAACCCCACTAAATGTGGGTAAACCCTCCCCCCCTCAGTTTCGAACCCACAACCTTATGGTTATTTGTCCGAACCTCATTGAGGTGGCCAACTGGGCTACCCCAGATGGTTATTGGTAGGTTAGTTAACCAGTTGCATAACCTATGCAATTTGTAGACTTTATCGAATTCTTTAACAAATGAATTGTTAAATTAGCACATTTAGTCTCATCTATGCAACTCGATCTTCTTTGTAATTGCATGCGTAGCTCTTACAAAATCAAGTTATAAGTCGCCATACTTTAGAATGTGTGGTGTCTGACCCAAGACTCTCGAGAATTGCAAAACACAACCTTGCTCCATTGAATCTTAATCCAAACTAGTGGGTAAGGTGAGGTTTTACCTCACCAAAAAAGACAAGAAAAAGATAAAATTAAGAAAATACCCTCGGGTACTGTTGCCTAAGATGATGGCTTTTAATATATAGAGTAATGGATAAATCGAGGCATGCTACCTAAAGAAAAGTCCCTTAACATGCAAATGTCACAAAAAGGACATTACTAATTATTTTCAAAAAAAAAAAAGTTAGAGAGATATATCTACGTTTTTTAAAAGACATTTATGTAAAGAAAGTTGCATGTATTGGACTTCGTTTCATTAGTACGTGGTAAAATCAATGACGGGGCTTTATATTGTATCATATATTAACACATCAGTATAACCGCGTTAACCATAATAAATTCTTTTATTATTAGCATTTTCCGACGTGTGGATCATGGCAACAAGTGATTATAGTACTGAGCACATGAAGTGGGACATGTTGGGTTATCTTTCCACCAAGGCCGTACCTCTTGAATGACATATGGTTGACAGACTTTGATAAGGCTATTGGGTGTACAGACGGGGCACCACCCCCATTCTCCATATTTGCCATGTCGATCTCAGCACCAACACCGCCCCCTACCCCCCGTCCCAAAGACCCCCGTCCCTCATGTCTCTGTAAGAACATTAGAGGACGCACCAATCACAATAATCTTCCATTCAACCTAGCCAATCAAGTTCCATGTTCTTCCATGTCTTGGACATGCACACCACCTCCCTCCCATGTCTCATTTTTTGATGTTTGTGCTAACTGACAAGTTTTTCTTACATGGCAAGCTTTCCCCCGTCTGTACACCCAATAGCCTAAACATAATAACAACATATAAACACCATTAGACCATGTGTGTTGGGTTTCTGATTGGTCCACGTGGCTGCTGAGTCAGCATGGAGAGATAAAGTAAAAAAAGGGTGTATGTAGGTGGTGCTTATTTATAAAGCCCCGGTTTCTGATTGGTTGTTTATTTTATTATTATTTTTAATCTTTTAACTCTAAATAATTAAAATAAAAGACAAATAAATATAAAAAAATTACAAATAATATTAAGAACACACAACTATATTAAAAAAAAAAGTTACAACTAATATTAAAAAAAAGTTACACACTTCCTAAATTACTTATTTAAACATTTACATATTCCTAAATTACTTAATTAAACACTAGATAATTGCTAAATTACTTATTTAATCCTAATTTTCTCCACTATGGAGAGTAGTTGTCCCAGTCCTCGAGTGTGTAGTACTCGGGGGACACGGAACGTGAGCTACCCAATCCATCGGATCTCGCATCCGAGGGGAACCAGCAGTACTCACGAGGACGGGTAGGTCGGCTCCAGAGGCGTTCCTCCCTCTCAATTTCCCTGAGGGCTTCCCAGTCCTCCTCAGTTGGCTCCCTCGTTCACGGGTGGGGTAGT
>JAUTDX010006237.1:0-19101 GCA_030844895.1 Ambrosia x helenae
TGAACCAACGCGACGCCCGCATCTGCGGACACGAATGCAGCTCGAAAAACCCGGGTCCGCGCGACACGGTTTTTTGCTACCCATTTATTTTTGTGACTAAAAGAATGCTTCCAGAAGGAGGAGTTACACACCTCCTGGTCTTCAGCTACGGTTACGAAGACTCTTGGTCTTCAGCTTTAAGAGTGATTAATCCGTAATCATTACCATCATTATTTGTGATTAATAGTGATTAATCACGTCAGTTACATGCTGATGGTTTTGATTATATAAATAGAACTTCCTGTGTTGCAGCACAGAGACACAACACAGATAAAACACTCTCTCACTAAACTCTGTTGCTGCAGTAAACATCCGTTCAGAAGCAGGCGACTTCCGGTTAATTTCAGGCAAGTGTTATAGTCCGCAGTGCACCGAGCCGCGCTGTTGAACCGGTGTACCCTGGGAACAGACGACGAATCTGTTTAAGGGAATTGTGTCAAACACAAGCCCGGTTCTGTTAATCCGTTTATTTCTTTCTGTTTGTTTCTTTTGCAGAATTTGATCGGTCTCCATTTACTGTAAGTATTCTAACACTTTTGGGAACATGGATGAAAGAGCATTATTGACAATACTAGCTTCCAAAGCGTCAAAATGTGCAAAATATTGTGTGAAACATTGTGGGATTTTTGTGTAGCATTAATACAAAATGCTAATTGTTTGTCGTTGGGGTCTGTAGTGTGCATGACGCTGTTAAAATCCTTTAGCCGGATTTCTTTCATTCCAGGGATCCAATCGATGATGGTATCTAAATACCCTTTGTCAAGCAGCTCTCATCTGTATACATTAAACACCATTAATAGGCTCCGGATATTCACACAAGTGAGCTTTTTATTCACACAACCCTATATGGCCCCGTAGAGGCCTCTACGGGCCGTAGGGTTCAATTTTTGACTTATCTACGCCCGTAGAGGCCTCTACGGGCCGTAGATGAACATGAAAAACGAGGTACGAGGTTCAGTCCTGACTACCAATGATTGTGATCCCCTCTATGGCCCGTAGAGGCCTCTATGGGCCGTAGAGAGTTTTTTTTTTTTTTTTTTTTTTTTTTTTTTTGTTAGATTGTGTTAGAATGTATGTGTTAAGTTTGTTTTTATAAAAAGTAAAATAGCATAATCAACAATTTTTTTTTATAAATAATTTTTGAGTTCTTATTTCCGCTGCTTGATATTAGATTAACAATTTATGGTCAAGATAAAGATGTCTAATTAGGTATTGAATTTTGTTACTTTTGATTGTTCCAATAGTAACTTTAATCGGATGGATAGGTCATTTCTTCAGTTTTATTGTTAAATTTAATAGTTTTTTTAGGTATGGAATTTAGTTTATACAGACAATTGTTTTGTTTGAGAGTATTATTTTTGGTTAAATAACGTTTTAATATCATTTAATATTAAGTTAAAAAAATTTTGTTTATGCTATTTTACTTTTTATAAAAAAACTCAACACATCCATCTTCTCTACGGCCCATAAGTAAAAACTCATTCATCTAAAGCTTTCACATAGTTAATTTTCTATTACATGTCTTTGTATTTACTAATATATTTTCATGGTTTACTTTAATTATTTGGTTTTATATTTCGTTGTTGTACCGAATGTCTATACTATACCGTACCGATACCACAATGAATAAGACCGATACTGACTGAATATCCGCCGCAGCGCGCGGGTGATTTGCTAGTTTTTTACATATGAAAATGAAAATAAAAGGAATATCGTTGTACATTATGGTGGTGCATAATAGGAACTGTTTGAATAATAATAAACGAAATTAAACTAGTGTGTTTCAAGCCGCCTTACAATGTTGTCGTATCCAAAACACTAAAAAGTTATTATCAACAAAGTAAGGGGGGGCGGGGCGCTACCAGAATTGGGCACGGGTACCACACTACCAGCACGGTAACACCGCTGCCATCCGTGCTGGTAGGGGTCCCGTGAACCAATTTCTGGTTCCATCTAACGCACTGGTAGTGTGGCACGGTGCAAACTTTTAGGTGATTTTTATTCCTTTTTTGACCGTTTTAATGTTTATTAAATGTTTTTGATTTCAAACGGTCATATTTTTGTCACCGTTTTAATCTTTAGGTTTATAAACGCAATACATTCCCACGGTTTTGAATAAAAAACATAGAAATCTAGGTTGCCTTAATCTGTTTTAAGAGTGTAAAATTACACTAAATGCACATGTAAAGTGGCTTTTAGTACTTTTGAGTTTGTCAATTTACAATTGCTATTTGCTAACAAGTTATAATCAATACCCGTGAACACATTTACTGTTTTTTTGAATTTCAAATTACTTTTCCGGCAAACCAAAGATTGTGAGGCCACACAAAAGCATGGATGGCAAGGTATGATCTAGATCTGATTTGTTTTGTTTGGAAATGAAACTGTTAATGAATCTTGGATTGTTTAACAAAAGCCAATGGCTAATAAATCGAACGATAAGTGTTTGGGGTGCAACAGATCGTTGATGCAGGTGGACATTGATCACATTTATGTATAGTCATATGATTAGAACCTTATGTTTAGATGGTTGAGATTACATGAATAGTTGAATACAATGCAAATTCTGATTTTGTATATGTTTCTTTAATTTCAAGCTAACTACTACATTATATCTATTATGTGAGAACAAATATAAAGAAACTGAATTACTGAATTTGTCATTTTTGACATTGTATGCTATGGTTGGTTCATAGACGAGTATGTATGCTAACACTTAAATAAACTCCTATCAAAGTATCCAACTGCTTTATTAAGTTTAAAATTAATGATCCACTTAAAAGAACGATGCACCAATGATCAAACATGTAATAGGCATAATTGCATATTATATTGTTGTTATATATGTTTCTTTGCACTTTATGATTTGTCTTCCCCTCCCGGCCCGTTTGTTTGATTTTTCTTTTTTATTAATTTCAATTGTTTAGGTTAAGCCAATGATTAATGAAAGCACATTTTAGCATAGTATACTCTTGAAAGAAGGTGATGCAATAATGTAGCAAAAACTTTATGTTACCACCACCACAAGTTCATGATATGCTATTGTAAAAATAAGTCAAAAGAATCCACAAAGTGACCCAGCATAAGACCATGTTATCAAAATCATTAACAAATTATAAGGACGACATATTGCCAAATCGAAAATAATAATAGTACAAGTTCTAAGATGTGGGTGTCTAAACTTGTATTATTATTGTTATTAATATTATATTAATAAAAATTTTCGTTTAGGGACGAGTTGGATATAACATAATAAAAAGACAAAACCAAATTAGATTAAAATGTTTACAAAAGTATGTCAACTATTAATGGATATACATAGAATAAATATAAACGAAGATTGATGAATAAATTTGTTTTGGAGTTCTAAGTGAAGGATCAAGAGAAAACTTTTTTTTTTGCTAAAGTTTTATGGAGATTGTTTACTTTCTTCTTATGTCAAACTTTCATAAGAGTTGATTGGATTTTATGATTTAATTGTATGTATAACACAAAAAGAAAATCACGGGCGGCCAATCCCCATACCCTAGGCATAGGTCCTCCAGTGGGTAACATATATGTTGTAGCAATATCTAAGATGATTGACAAGACAAATAAAACAATAGGGAAAACAACAAACCCTTATAAAGCCATAATTGAAGGTGAAGATGATGGTTCGGGTCATCATACTCGATGGATGCACATCGTCGGTATACACATATCATTATCACCAATGTTTTAAAACCGGTTATACTGCCTACCGTGTTTTGCCGACACGAGCAAGTCCAGTAATTTTGGGGAAACGGTAAAAGATTTGAACCGCTTGTAAATTCCGCATACCGGTTTATACAGCTATACCAGCATACACGTTTCCATAATAAAGTATTAAAGGTTGAAAAACAATTATGCTTTGTAATATATTCCAGTGCAGGATGATGGTTGGGTGAACAGCTTATCAGATTGAAAGAAACGTTCAAAGAAATGGATACTAATAATAACGAAACTATAATTGTTCAAGAGCTAAAATAAAGGGCTTACCAAGAAAGGTATGAAACTAACTGAAAATCAAGTTAAACAACTGATAGGAACTATAAGATATTGATCCCAAGAATATTCAATATTTGAGCTCAGTACATTGAGTACAAGCATGTTATTACACATATATAAATTTCACAAAACCCATCTAATGATGTAAGCAAGAAATGTTTCTGTGTTGTTAAGCACCTTATACTTCTCGAGATCCGATTGCATTTAAAAAGGGGTATGTGTTTTTGCTTTTAGTTGTCTTATTTTGACTTTATATTGATTACTATTTTTCATTTTTTATTTTTCATAGCTAATGGTTAGGACTAACCTCTTTTGTACAAATCATCTTAGGATGGTATTAACATGTTACCTCTTTTGAACCATGGTCATGACTGACCCATTTGTACTTATCGCCCAATGGCATGGTGATACTTAACTATATAAGTAGGCGATTAAATGTTGTACGACTTAATATATCACAAGAGCTGTTAACAAAAACATGATCGCCATGTTGCCCCCACCGCAACGCGCGGATCAACATCTAGTTAACACACATAAAAAGCAAACCTTTAAGTGGTGCAAGTCCTTTCTCTACAAGGGACTGGATATGGTAAAGACCCATGAACCCACAAGCCGAAAACGTCCAGTAAAGCATGACCGGATTCCAAGCTCTTTTGCAGCATCAATCGTGAAAGCCGACATGAACCCATCGGATATGATACAAGTAGCAGGAGTCGTCAGTTGAGTTGCAAGATCAAGAAAAGGAGCCAAGAACTTGGTCTCAATGTACGCCAAGACTACATCTGAGCCATCATCATCTTCGGATTTTCGAGGAATGCTATCAGGAATCGTTTCAAATTTGAAACCAGATGAACCATCGAGGCAGTTGTGACCACCAGAGTTGAGCAAACGCTTGTGCATGTGTTCTGTGTTAACAAAGGTTATTTGGATCCCCTTGTGGTGGGAGAACTTGTGCTAGTTTAAGCATAGCCTTTATGTGACTTTGTGCTGGTAGTGGATGAAGATAGCATGAGGCTTCTTGTGATCAGTTGGTTCCATTTTTTCTAGTGTGTTTTTTCAAAGGAGGTTGATCGTTACATATATGGTTAATATATGGTTATGATTTGTAGACGGCTAAGGATAAAAAAATAAAGTTATGTAAATGATGACTCGTTGGATTAAACGTTTATTAATTGTTTTTTGTTTTGGATGTGATACTATGTCGTTATATTGGCGGCTGTTTGATTAACTTTTTAACTAGCACATTAAAAGACGGCAGCTGATATGTATGTCACGTTAATTAATTTGCTAACCAGTAGATTTTTTATAAAATATTTTACCAATATTCCCAGATGTAATCATGTCTATCATGTTTCGTCTATTGTATGGATATCATCTAGAAAACTTTTGACAGTGTTTAATTAAAGAAGGTACGAGGAAAGTGTTAAAGTTGTGGCGATATCAACTTGAAAACTAAAGTTGAAGGACTAAACGAGTAAAATAATAATTAAGTTTGTTTAATTATTATTTGAATTATCTATTACTGTTAGTATTAGGTTTGAAGAGAGAGGCTATTGTACAAAGTCTCCTTAAAATACAAAGTGTAAGAAGGCATCCTGACCCTCCATTGTGTTTTAATCAAGATGATCACCAATTAAATTCCCACATGTGTTTTAAGGAGGCAGTTAACAACAAAAGGGTAAATTAGACAAATTGCCACTATAATAATTTGAATTTTTTTAATAAAAGCGTCCAATTCATCTCATTTATGGACGGTTACTTAATCAAAACAATAATCATGTAATTCACAAAAATAAAACACACACAGAAATGAAACTCTCTGTAAAACAAAAAACAGAGCACGAAGAGAACGAAGAAAAAAACAGTCGATCAAAGAACGATTATGGCTCCAAAACGCAAATCAAGTAAGTAAATGTTCATATAATGATTTTCATTTTGCTTGTATAACAAAATAATCAACTGATAAACCCTAAAAAACGTAACAGATGAAGGAAGAGAACGAAGAAGCAAAATGAATCATGATAGGCCTTCGAAGGGGACCACTACAGGTATGTTTTAGATCATGTTTATGAAATTATTGAAGGCGTTTTTTGATGATTTGAAAGATGAACATATAGATTTAATAAAAAAAATTTATGAAATTATAAAAGACGTTTTAGATGTTTTAATGAAAGTAATAGAGGCTTTTTTATGATATTATTGATGAATCAGATGATTTGTTGATTTTTTGTGTTTTAAACTTGGACGAATGTGATTATAAAGGCTTTTTATATGTTTATGACGGCGTTTTACTGATGTTAATGATGGATATGAAGGTTTGGTGATTTGTTGTTTTAAAAATTGGGTGAATGTGATTATAAAGGCGTTTTAATAAATTATGAATGCGTTTTACTAATGTTACTGATGAATATGATGTTTTGGTGATCTCTTGTGTTGAAAATTGGATGATTTTGATTAAAAATGTGTTTTGTAAAGTTAGTAGATGCGTTTTGCTAGTTTGAATCATTAGTAAAAGTTATGAGATCAAAAGCTTCCAATTATTAAAACGCATTCAGTGATATAATAAAACGCATTAGCCAATTGTTGTTTGCAACATGCTTTCATCTTAATCAGACTAGCATATTATGAATTAAAACGCATTCATTGATATAATAAAATGCATTAGCCCATTGTTGTTTGCAACATGCTTTCATCTTAATGTATATTGTGCATTGTTGTGTTTGCTTTGATGTCTTAAGCAGAACAACCAAGGGATACAATGTCTGATGATGATTTCCAGGCTCCTATAAAAGATTTTAGAAAATTAAAGAAAGTTATAGAGAAACCAATAAAGGAAGGGAAAAGGAAGACTGAAGAAACCATCTGGTCAAACATGGCAGGAAAAGGAAGGGAAAAGGAAGACTGAAGAAACCATCTGGTCAAACATGGCAGGGAAAAGGAAGGGGAGGGATGAAATTTTAAACAACAAAGAATGAATGTTTAACGTACGTGATGGGTGGATTTTATGACATGGTTGTGTTGGTATGCTTAACTGTTGGTGTGGTTTTTTTTTTTTTGGTTTTAGGTTAGAATGTTTTATATGTTTTCATGATGTTTTTAACTGTGGTTATAGAATGATGGTCATGGATAATGTATGTAAAAGCTTAAAGCTTTTGTTTTGATATGGAATGAAATATATATGATGTAGTAGTAAAACGCATTCAATATAATCATAAAAAGCATTCGTAAAAAGTGCAAGGTTAAAAAAGGTTCAATTATAGTAAAACGCATTCAATAAAAACATAAAATGCATTTATTAAAATAAAAAAAAAATCACTCATCAACAACTTGTTCTTCATCTGCCTGGTGTTCATTTCCATGGTCTTCAGCACTTTCAACTTCTTTGTTTTCATCTTGTAACAATGTATTTTTCATCTCGTTTTCATCTTCATTGCATCTTCTGGTTTCAATGAAGATGCAACAGCAGGTTTGTATATTGGAGTTTGATCATCAATGGGAACATCTTTCTTAGAAAGACCTGTCATAAAACACAAAACATACAACTATAAAATCTATTTTTAATGACAAAATGACATGTTCATACTATAAAAAGGCACATAATAGTAAGCATTCACATGCACATGTAAGGATTTATCTAACAAATCTCAAAACGCAAGTTAAAACATCATAAAACGCATTTGAATAAAAACAAATTCTATAAAACCAAGCAGTTGCCTCAAAACGCATGTTAAACATAATAAAACGCATTTGAATAAAAATCATTTCTATAAAACCAAGCAGTTACCCTCAAAACGCATGTTAAACATAATAAAACACATGTTAAACGAAGCAGTTACCTCAAAACTCTGTTCATCTCTGTTCTTTGTGATCTGCTAATATAAATCAAAATAGTATAAACTAACCTTCAAAATTCAGACTATGAGCATCGACAACATCATCTTTTTCTCCGATTAAGATTTCAGGTTCGTGTTTAGGTTGATAAACAATTAAAAATCAAAATAAGATTACGATTATGTGAAATTAAAAAACAGAGTAACCTACCAAACATGATGATGAACTCTGCAATTGGGTATGATTCTGGTAAACTTTTGATCGACAAATGCAAGGTGATGAGAATTTTTTAATAAGGTAAGAATTGATGATGAAGATCGTGAAAACAGGGATTGTGAAAATCATAATTATGAATGTGATTAATTGATCGATGCAAATGTCCCTCTCATAATTGAAAATCAGTTTTTTTTTGTTTTAAAAGACATCTTACACGTGCATATTATTGTGGCTTCCTACACTTTGTAGGTTAAGGGACTTTGTACCCAATACTTTCTCTAGGTTTGAATTATGATTCCTGTTTAGATAATTATGTTTTATATTAGAGTTCTAATAGGATTTGAATAGCTAGTCTATATAAACAAACCCCTTGGTTGTAATGTTTTATTAATTCGGAAAAGTTAATAAAAAGAGTCGATCAAAAGTTTTGATCAGAATTGTGAGTTTCTTTGTTCTTTTCCAAGTTTAACAGAAAGGAGGTGTAAGGGGTGTTGGGTTGATGGACGGTGACGAGGCAGGGCGGCCGATGAGACGGTGGGGCAGTGTTGCGATGGCGGATGGCACATAAGCACTTAATACTACAAATTAAAACCGTCATTTGCTATGAAAAAAGTTTGTTGCAAATACTGCTACATATTAGCTATCGATTAGCTAAAGTGTAGCTACAAATTAGCTATTGAATTAGCTAAACCCGTTGCAAATATGATATGCGTAACTTAAAGTTCATAGCAAATATAATTGGAACTTCTAGCGCGAAGGTTTGGGGGTCGAAGTCACCGGGGGGTCGGAATTCACTAGTTTTCGAGGGGTCGAAAACCATTTTCGGGGGGTCGAAATCCTATATTTTCAAAATTTTCTATACGAATACTATATAATTGGAACTTCTGCGCGAAAATCCGGGGGGGGGGGGGGGGGCCCGCCCCTCCGGCCCCAACTATGCTGCGCCACTATATTAAATGAAAGAAGCAATGAGACTTGTAGATGCGACCTAAATCTATAACAAAATGGGTGTTTGCTATAAATTGTATATATATTAAATGAAAGACACATTAACAGTCACTTTATGAGAATTCACGTTTGTTCACTGAAAGTTTATGTTTTGTATAGTTTTGCCCTTTACTTTTTGACTTTTGTGTAAGATTCTTGCTCGTGATATTTGTTTCACTTTTCCCGTCAATATATGTTTCCTAATATCTTTTTATACTCTTAGTATATGTAAAGTTAACTGAATGACACTTCAATAGTGTTACAGTGCTAACGTGCATCGTGGCCTTTTTGCTAACGTACACCGGTCTTTTAGCAAACATACACCAACCTTCATTGGCTCACTTGCACTGAGGTCTTTTTGCTAAGGTGCAGTGATGATTTATTTGCCGATGTGCACGGGGCTTTACTGTTAACATGCACCAAACTTTTTTTCTTGCGAACACTGTTTGTTTTTTTCCTTGTAGTACTTTCGGCATAGGTATAGATTCGTTAAGGTAACAGATTTTTTGTTTCATAGCGATCATTTTTTATACAATTATCGGTGGCCATTTTAACTGTTTTTGGGGACCGGTATCAGTTTGGTACCGGTGCACGTGCCCGCACCACGCGCGGTTAATAAAGAGTCTAGTTTAAAAAATAAATATGTATGTGGTGAGAGGTGAAGTAAAATCATGTGACAATTAAAATTACGATTGTGAAAGTGATGATGAGGAATCTGTTGGTACACAAATCTTTGTCTACTTTAAAAACCACATCCTAGAATTTATCGATAGGGTTTGGTTGGCTGCGGTCCGAACCGGACCTCCCACCTTTATTTGGTTGGAGCATATTTCTTTTACTCGAACAACCTATGCCTAGAGTCCAACTACTTCTTTATTTTGAGCCCAGTGGTCATAAGAATTACTATTTCAGACAAATGATCCATTTTAGTGTTGCCAGCCCAAAGTGATTTTTATCGCTATGTTTTATTTAAATGACTAATCTAAACATAATTAAGTTCAAGAAATATACATATTTTAATGAGCTATAAAAACTGGAAGTTTTTTTAAAGGAGGCGGTTGTAAAACAAAGTCATAAAAGGTTGCCTAAAATACATACGGTCGCAAACCAGTTACATAGTTTGCGACCGGAATTGAAGGGCTAAATTTGGACGCAAAAATGTGATTCGCCATTAATTTTTTTTTTTTGCCACCACATTCTCGGTTGCAAATTAGCCGCAAAAAAGCTATTTAGGACCAAAACTACTATCACGCACGAATACCTAGGTAGTGTTTATTATGATGGAATGGAAGGAGGAATTAAATGGACCATTACGAGGTAATGAAAAATAGTGTGTTTTTGTTGGTTAAAGGAATAGAATCACACTCATTTCACAAGGGTTCCATTCCCTCAAAACCATTTCATCCACCCCTCATGATTTTTTTTCATTACATCATTCACTTTTTATTAAACACCACCATAACCCACCACCCACGACTATCATCACCAGCCACCACCGCCATCGCCACCCACCCACCACCGCCGTCACCACTCACCACTGTCGTCGTTGTCGCCACCAACCACCGCCGCCACTCACTACCACCACCACATTCACCCACCCACCACCACCGCCGCCGCCATCCAACACGCCCACCACCATCACCCACCCACTACCGCCTCCATCACGTGCCACCGTCATCACCACAATTTCTTTTACCCGCCACTACCGCTGCCACCCACCACCACTACTCACCATCTTCACCCACCCACCATCACCTCCATCCACTTCCACACATCCCCATCGTTGCCACACACCCACCACCATCGTCATCGCCACCACCTACCATCGTCGTCGCCACCCACCACCATGCTACCGCCACCAACCACCCACCCAAAACCGCCACTACTAACCAACGTCACCCACTAGGGGTGTAAACGAGCCGAGTCGAGCCCGAGCCTGACTGGGCTCGAGCTCGGCTCGTCATGGTTTTATGAAGCTCGAGCTCAAATCTCGGCTTGAGATCGCAAAAGCTCGGCTCGCGAGTGTTATTAAATGGGCCTACGAAATAAGGACTTGGGCTTTGGAGATGTGGGCTATAAATTATAAGAGATATATAAATAAAATATAATTATGTTTGGGCTCATTTAGGCTCGCGAGCCCAATCGAGCTTTGTATATAGGGTCGAGCTCGGGCTCGATAACTAAACGAGCCATATTTCAAGCTCGGGCTCGTTAAGGCTCGGCTCGTTCGAGCTTTTTTACCGAGCCGATCACGATAACTCTCGAGCCGCTACGTGTCATTACACCCCTATCACCCACCCACCATCACAGTAATCCACCCCCACCTTCCACCGTCACCACCACTACCGATATCGCCACATATCACCACCCACCATCACCACCACCGACCACCACTCACCACTGATTTTATTCCTTTGTCTTATCCTGCCTATCCAACAACACAAAGTAATGTTTTGTGTCATTCCCACATGGCAACCAAACAAAACATGGAATAGTAATGAATCCATTCCATTACCTTATCCATTCCATACCTCGTCCACATAGCAACCAAAAAAGATATGGAATAGTAATGATCCATTCCATTACCTTGTCCATTTTATTCCCCCTGCATTCCATTACCCCATACCAAACATACCCCTAGTTTTCAAGTAATTGCAACACATTTTAGAAAGAAAAAAGTGACTCGCTAGTTAGTTCGTTCGTAGTTTACTATATATAACCTAAAGTTTTACAATTTATTATTTTTAAAAAGGTTTCTCGAAACCACAAACAAAGGCAGATTGGATAACCTATATCCATATTTTGGCGATAATCTTTTATTATTTATACTGTCAATTATCATTGAGAATGCACGAATCCAATTCCTTTATGGTATAAAGAGTCCAGATATCTCTCCCCTTCTAAACCCTACCACCGCCGTCGACTTCTTCTTCGACCGACCTCCTTTTGCCGTCGCACCTCTTCCTCTTTTTGATCATGAAAGCTCCGCTTCTCAAACTCCTCCTCCCCCAATCACCATTGAATCTAAACATCACCATGCTACCATTGTTTCAAACATTAAAAACTTCATACCATAACTTGGAGATTGAATCAGGACAGTATGCTTCCTGATCAAACCTTTCCGCTATTCACTGCAAAGCCTTTCTAGTTCACGATCATCTCTCCCCTCGTCCTAAACCACACAATGATGCCCCATCCTCTTCGGATGCTGCCTCCAAAACCCTAGATTATTAGGAACGACTCGATGCCATTGTTTTACAATGGATCTACAACGTTGTTTCCAATGATCTACTCCACACCACATTAATAAAACCTCAACCGCCCACGATGCATGGATTGCGATTGAAAACTTGTTTAAAGACAACAAAAGTTTCAGGGCCATACACCTCATGCATAAGTTCTATAACACCCGTCTGGACACTTTCTCTAGCGTTTCTGCCTACTACCAAGAACTCAAGGTCTTGATGGATCAATTGGCGGACGTTAATGCTCCTGTGGATAATGATAGACTGGTCCTCCAACTTATTGCTGGTCTGAATGAGCGTACGAGGGCATAACTACCATCCTGCAACAATAAGAACCACTTCCAACTTTTTGCACCGCCCGTTCTAAACTAATCTAAGTCGAAATCCAAGTCGTATGCTACTTACATCATAGCTCATGCAGGTATGCAATCCTGTGGCTACCCCAGTTGACACCAATGCTAAGATCAGTGCCACCTCTAGCGATCCATTCCATGACCCCACGTTATACCGTAACATGGCTGGTGCTCTACAATATCTTACTTTTAGCCGACTAGATATTACCTATGTTGTTCAGCAGATCTGTAGCATATGCATTTGCCTTGTATTGATCATTGGAATGCTTTGAAGCGAATAATTTGGTACATTAAGGGCACTTTCACTTGAGGCTTAACATGGGGTCCCTCATCTACTACCTCCCTAGTATCTTAGACGGACACCAACTTGGTTGGTTATTCTGATACAAGACGTTCTATGAGTGGATATTGCATTTATTTAGGATACAACCTTATTTCTTGGTCCTCCAAACGCTAGCCCATTGTCTCTCATTCGAGTGCTGAAGAAGAATATCGTGGGGTTGCTAATGTTGTTGCTGAAATTTGTTGGCTACACAGTCTTCTACCTAAGCTGTCCGTTCCTATTTCTCGCGCTACCATGGTCTACTGTGACAATGTTAGTGTTATCTACTTGTCCAACAATTCCATCCAACACTAGCACACAAAACACGTTGAATTGGACACCCACTTTGTTCGGGAACAAGTTCAACGGGTTAACGTTCGGATCCTCCATGTCCTATCTCGGTACCAAATTGCTGATGTTTTCACCAAGGGGTTGCCATGTATCCTGTTTGAAGACTACAGATCCAGTCTCAGCATCCGGTCACCTCTCGCTTCGATTGCGGGAGTATAGATTTTAATGTATTATCTGTATCCATATTTAGGCAATAATCTTTGTATTATTTACATCGTCAATTATCAATGAGAAGTGCATCCAATTCTACTAATTATTTTATGAAATTACAATTTTGCCCATATAGATGAATATAAAATGACAACTTTATTCATCCAACTCCCATTATATAGTAGTATAGATATAGATTCAAAATAAGTTATTTCCGTTTAATTAAAAAGCATTTGATTTTATTCCGGAGTACTCCATGCTATTTCTGTTTACCCGTAACAAGTAGCCAAAACTCAGTCTATTTTCATTATGGTTTCCTATGGACTTTTGTATAAATAGTGTCGTATTTGTCTTCTTCACTAGTGTGTTACAAATGGCCGGAAATTCATGTTTGATCAAATTGTTTAAGCCAAAGATGTTTGTGTGAATCGAAGGACTGTAACCCTTAGGAGATAAATAGTTACCTCAAGTTATGATGTTGAGTTATGGCAACTCATTTTTTAGTCTTTGAGCATGGAGGGAATTCAACAATGTCACTCTGACTATCTTTAGAACATGTGTAATGGGCATTATAGAGGCATAATGGATTTGATAACGTCCCCAATACCGCCTCTATGGGCGTTATATGGGCGTGAAAAGGGATGGACGTTTCTAATATAACGCCAAATGAGGAGAAATAAATTGAAAAGTAATGGTTGAAAGAGCATTGAGGGGCTTTAACTATTACACATTTTTAAAGGGATGTCACGAGCGTATAACTTATTAATTTAATTTTATCTTTTTTCTAAACTATATTTTTAATTTCTATTAGATTTTTTTTGAACGACAAATTAATAAAACTAAGCTAGCAAGAACAAAGAACCAAAAAAAACAACAAACATTAAACGTCAAACATCTTTCACTTGTGCCAATCTATAGATGACGACTTTGAACGATTGATAATCCATAAAAAGCTAAGACACTTAATCTCCGCCATAATGTCATAGGCAGCATTTTGGTGGGCCGAGGAGGCCAACCGGACATGGTCGGTAAAAATCGAGGGCACATTTAATTTTTTTTTCCTATATGTGTATATATGTATTTTCTTTAAACTTGGTCCTAATTAAACACATATCTTTTAATATTTAAACTTGAGCCCAATTAAACACATATCTTTTACAATACCTAAATACTTATAACGTATAAACAAATTTTAAAAACCCACTACCCTTTTAATTATAAGTCTTTAGTAACTAAATTTAAAAAAATGATGAGAGTTCAAGTATCCAAGAAGTCTCATTTACACCAGAAGAGAATTGTAGAGCAAATTATTTCTTATATATTATTTATCAAGCTAGTGCTTCTCTTGAGGCAAGATTTGACCGAATAAAAAAGTGTGAGGAATTATTTGTTTTTTGATTTCACATAAATTGAGGAGAATTATGAATGAAAATCTTATGTTGCATTGCCCTCGTCTTGAAAATGCACTCAAATTTGAAAAAGATCGGATATTGATGTTGAAGAACTTTATTCCGAGTGGAAGTTATTTTATTCCGAGTGGAAGTTATTTGACATATCACAAAAATTTAGCGACCCTATAGATGTTTTGGAGTGTATGAAAAAACATTATTTCCCAAATGCATGCATTGCATATAGACTATTGTTGATTATTTCAGTTACAATGGCATCTGCACAAAGGAATTTTTGGAATTAAAGTTATTGAAATCGTACTTAAGATTCACAACGTCCCAAGAAGACATGGCGCGTTAGCGATGATAGAAATCGAGAGCTAAATCTTAGATAATATAAACTGCGAAGAGATGATCCAGCATTTTGCTAGCAAGAATGCTAGGAGAGCTTCACGATTCGTCAGTTAGATAATAGCCTATTACAGTATGTAATTTCACTCTTTTTAATCCTATTATTTTGTTAATTCTTATGTTTATTATTGATCTAACATAAAATTTAGTTTAAATTATTAAATTCGTTAAAGCCTAAGGGGGATATGTTTTTAACGGCTCGGATAGGGTACGTAAATTCCAAGGACGCCTCTGCATAATGTCCACAATCCTTACCGAAGCGTTTGAGAAATATGATTGTTTCTAGCCCTCCAAATACTCCACAAAACGATCAATAATTCGATATAATGGCCTGAATACATCTTCTTTTAGAAGGCTCATCCGAAACATTGTTGTGAAGAGAGAAAAGATCATTATACGTGAATATCGAAAAGATGCTCAGCAGTTTTTTCATCATTATTAGACTATGGGGTGTGGTACCGACCACCCCCTTCTTCCCCCAAGTCCACCTCATCATCCCTCTCCTCTTCCCTCATCAAGGGGTAGTGTTCCCCTTCCCCCTTCACCCTTTCCCTCCATTTCACACACACATGTTGCCTTGGTTTTTGGGACGGGGGAGAGTGGGAGAAAGTCCCCGAGCTCCCCCCCAGCGGGGGGGGGGGGGGTGGGGGGGGGGGGGGGGGGGGGGGGGGGGGGGGGGGTGTTCCCCTTCGGGGAAGGAAACCAGCTCAGCTTCCCGAGTACTCTTCCCACACCACACCCCATAGTCTTAGAGCATTCACAGTAGCTTCCCCATTCCCCATTCTCTAATAACCAATCACAACCACATATTATGTTAAAATCATTACAGTTTCTCTCTCCTCCACTCACAACCACTTTCAGCAAATATTAAAAAATAAATACAGTTTTCCAGTTTTCCATAAAAGATTCCCAAAGAACCCAATATTTACCGACACACTGTAGATTCCCCATTTTCTTCACTCACAATCATTCCAACCCCCCAAAAAATTATGGGTTTTTGTCACCCAATTTTTTTGGGGTTACACATACAACAGTCGCCCGACCCATAACAATTAATGTTTCCTTTGGCCAGATTATCCCAGAGTTGGCTACCTTGTTCAAAGAAAGTCTCCATCCCATGATCCCAGTATATTTGACTTTTAAAGGGATTAGCTTATTCCATTCAAACAAACAAGGCTGAGAAGTGGAGCCACTCGAGTAAAGCAAATTCTTGAAGGAAGCCCACCGAGAATTATTCCAAGTTGACAACCTGTTTAAGAAAAGTCTAAATCAAATTATATTTTGATAATTGTTTTCAAACTATTATATTTTTGTACTTTGTTTAAATTATTTATTTTATATAGAAATAAACAATAAGCGATCAATCATATAACACAAGCTTTTTATTGTAAAACTAAATCTGAAACAATGTATAAAATAAAAAGGAGAACCAAGTTTAGTGGTTGGTTTCAATACATCTAGAAAACGTAAAATTATAAGCACACTATTACATCTTACATAGAAAGCAAAAGGTTCAAAAGAACAATTCATTTCTAACTTTCTGATAGCAAGGTGATTTCCTTGACAATTTTTTCTATGTTCAAAGAAGATGAACCGTTAAGACCTGTGGCAACACGAGCCTTTTCCTTCCACTCTATAGCCTTGTTCCTCATTATATGACCTCCTTCTCCCATTAATCTTGTACAAGTCTACTAACTTCATCCCGTTTCACTTTACTCCCCATCTCGACACCAACCTCCCATTCCTTACATATAGACCAACAGTTGGTCCATTGGTTCCCACCAAAAAGGCCAACATATCATTGGCACCCAGCTGACAATCCCTCAATGGTGGACCCCCATCCGCAATGAGTTAAGAACCCTCCAACCGAAGGGTGGTTCAAGACCTTTTCTTGTGAACACCACCTTGAAATAAAGCCTTTCTGTTTTATACGTTGGTCAAGTTCATGAGGCAAAACTAGGATTCTCCTATTACCAAGTTAGAGCGGATTATCCAAAGGAAATAGTGGTTGCTATTAGCAAGTCCCCAACCGAATTCTATCAACTCTTCTAAAGACATTAACGTTGTACTCCCGTAATTTACATAAATGACAGAAACTTGGTTCCTTAGACTGAAGCCATTGTAAACATTCTGTTTCTTTTCATTAAGCTGTATCCCACTCTAGTTTTTTTTTTCTCTTCAGGTATCTGATCAAGTAGTAGTTGCAATGGGCCAATGGTGTAAACATGAGCATACATCGATGACAAAGCTTGGATAATACCAGGCTCCAACTCATCAAACGTGTGGAAAATATGATATGAAACTCTATGAGACCTTTGGGGAGCCTCCTTACAATACATACAGTTTGTCATTGATGTCAACCGTCCAATCCATTGGGAAATCCTTACGACGGATGTCTTCCATTCCGGAACCCAATCAACAATTGTGTCTAAATACCCATTTGTTAAGTAACTTTATCTGCCCATACAGTAAAAAATGTAGAGAATTAGTTTAATTAGTGATCACGATTATTAATAAATACTTAGAGAAATTAACTAAATACTTGTACTTTTGGAAATAAAAAGCGATGACAAACTTAACTACTATAAATCTATAGAATTAGTAACTTCCTATGTTTATGCTCTACCTATGTTGTTAAAATGTGAAATGCTTAAACTAGTGAATTCCCCGCACTCTGCAACAAGCTTTCCGTCGGTATCGGTTTGGTTCGTTATAATACAGTACAAACAAATCGCTCGGCATAGCAACCAAAAGAGAGATGCCTAAGAGGATACCAACTAGTGTTTTTCATGGTTGAAAACCAACACACATGTATATCGGTACCGTACCAATGTTTGGTCAGTATCGGTTTGGTTACTGCACTCACTCTAACTTACGGTACCAAAAAACAAATACTCTATTGTGATACGTCTAGAAAACCAGAAAAAAATGAATATTGTACATGTACTGATGTTGTTTATATTCAAAATCGGGTTATGAGTAAAATTTATGTAGACATAGATGTAAAAAGGAAGTCCCACTAACATAGTCGAAATTATATAAGACATCATATTTAAAAGGTTACAAGGGACACACAAAATATGCTTAAATGTAACGGGTGCCACTTTAAACAGAAAAGGAAAACGACTAGGTGGCTTTAATGGCATTTACGTCTATGCATCGATCAAATGTACATTATTGTTCACAACTTGGTTTTAGGTGGATAATATAATCATGTGATAACGACGTATTCGGAGTTTTAAAGAACATCAAATTCAAAAGGATAAAGAGAAACAAAATATGATAAAAGTAAATATAATAATAAAATACTATAATACCAAAATAATAAAATGAGTAAAAAAAAAAAAAGATAAGTTTGAGCAGTAAAAATACAAATAAAAAAAATAAGTAAAAAATGGAACTAGTAAAAATACTCGCATTAGGTAGGTAGATTTAGATCAATCAGTATCTATCTCGAAAAGATTGGCATATATTCATATGCATCTATATCTTATCCAAAACCTGTTTAAAATATTAAACGTTCAAGATAAATCGCATACTTGTAGGGACAAGACTAAAATGTATGTGCAAATAAAAACAAAACTAACCTTTCAGTGGTGCAAATCCTTTCTCATGAGAGATTGAATCTGGTAAAATCCCATGTACCACAGGCAGCAAGCGTCCAGAACATCATGATCGGTATTCCAAGCTTTTGCGCAGCAATCGATTGTGAAAACCGACATGAACCCATCAGATATAATACAAGTAGGGAGGGTCAGAAGGTTGTTACAAGGTCTATGAAA
>JAUTDX010006238.1:0-21569 GCA_030844895.1 Ambrosia x helenae
AAATAAAAAATAATCTCATGAGGTTTATGTTTAAGGATATATAACAAACATCCTTCCCTCTGTTTTCTATATGTTCTTTGCTTTATATTTATAAAATTTGTTGTTTTAGATTAATGTTATTTGGAAAACTTTGACTAGATTCTACAATAATTGAAGCATGATCGGTATCCACCCCATTCAGGTTAGGCATATCATAGTTTTAATACTGGTTTCGCTTTGATTCCATTGTGGCTTTTCTCTTTTGAAAATATATAAACGAAGAAACACAGTTATTTGTTTACATATAGAGGCATGAGAACTATCAAAAGTGGATGATTGAAATAGGGGAAAGATAGATACAAACCTGAGTTAGATCGGGTTGTAGGCTGGAAGAAGAAATTGGAGTTAAACAATCATCAAAGATGGAGGAGACGAAGATGGTTTAGATTGGTTATAAACGAAGAGCTGTACACCTTTCCGAGAGTCCAAAACCCAAACCCTTGGTCGTTTTAGTGACTTTAGAGTCACCTACTGATTCTGTTCAGACATTCTCTGACGATTCTCTGAAGGCGTAAATCATCATGCATTTCAAATTTCATTATGACATAAGATCGAACACATGGCGTGCTTCCCACGTACACTTCAGTTAAAGCATCCTTAATAAAGAAAACTATAATCAACAATAACACATTTTAGCCAACAAAGAAGTGTATAAGGAAAATCACATGACAAAAAGAATAGCCATGTCTAAAAGATCATAAACCCACAGACAAAACCTCAGTTATAACTTATAAATACTATATGGAAGAATTGTAACCTATCAACCAAGATTTTCTTTGAATGATTCAAACAAAACTTTGATTTAGATTGCATAATTTTGACTTTCTAAACTCAAAAGGGATATCATATGGCACTTGTGGGGGCAATGGGTAATATTACACCACGGGGATAATCTATGACATTGTGTTAAATAGTAAAACTACAATATTAGAGTGAAAGTAATGTCATAGAATATAAACGTGAAGCAATGCCATAATGTATAAAGATATATCCAAATGAACACTTTACAAACAATAAATGGGACTTCATTTCTGTAAGCTGGCTGCACATTTTTGAGCCATTTAACTGTCAAGACATGATGCGTTCAGGTGTATAGAAAAGTACAAGCATTTTGATTAAACTAAATTTTACCAGAGGAGATCACTTCTAATAAATTTATCCATCAATCGCAAACTTGCCAATTTGATAATAACTTCGTCATAAAGTTGGAAACTTGAAAACATAATATATATTTGCTAGAACCATAAAACTCTAATTCTCACTTTTATATATTACTCCTAGGGATTTAATATCTCATCCCATTGCTTTAATCCTTTAGGTTCAAGACATCATCAAACTTATTTCTTCTAAACATAAACCATAACGGGTCAAACATTTTAACGTGTAATAAAAAATGAATATGTTTTCATATTTGTAAGTTGCCCTGAAAAGACCACGAAACCAAGGAAAAACACAAGAAACTTAATTAATATCAATCATTAATTGAATATCTATATATGAAGACAATCAAAATCAAAACAGACATATGAGACATCGATTGAAGATTAAAGACACAAATATGCTGTAGAAACATGAATGAAAAAAACCCTAGATCGGTAAATAAATAACAACGAACATTAATATTTCAAAACCGATAAACAATCCCAAGCAAAATAACATATAAATGAAATATTTCAAACCAAGTTTATGACTTATACCCATTTTGTAGCAGACACAATCAACGACGAATTAGATGGTGTTAGAGATGCAAAAAACATAAAATTGTGTTTCGATTTAAATTAGGTAATCGAATAACCCTTTAGATCTATTGAATCAACAACATATCTGAATGTTATGAAACATTTAAAAAACCCTGATTTATGAAAATAAATGTATGAATCGGATTACATCAAATAAAAATGTTTTCTCACCGAAACATAAAACGATTAAGAAAATATAATAAAAAATCCCATGAAAAGAAAAACCCTAACTTATGAAAACAAACAACAGATAAATGAAACAACGAAGAAACCGGAGTGTGTAGACTACTGGATCCAAACCCTAACTTCATAATAATCGAACGACCAAACAATGTATGTATATAAGATCCATACTTAGATATATTGAATAAAGGCAGCGAATGGATCTGAATGATGTTGAATGAGATGGTTTGTTCAATCAGATGGCTTCATGAATTATATAGGTTGATGAGGGAAAAAGGAATAATAGATAGTGATATTAAAGAAAAGATAAAGATCGATGGAGGCAGGGATTAGATGGAAGGCTTGATACTGAGTATTAGGGTTTCAGATCAGGAGGAGGAAGGAAGAAGGCTCTCGGGTGGCAATTTTGGCTTGAAAAAAAAATGGTTTTTATATGGTAGGTAATATATGTTAGCTGGAGCTCCATATTTCATTTGGAGCCTAGGTGAACACTCTAAAAAGGCTCCATTCAACCCAAGTTAACCTCAATTATTATATAGATAGATGTGATCGACTCACGGCATATGAGTTAATGGTAAGTAATTATTTTGAACCCAATCCAACATATAATGGTACGAGTTTTAGGCGACGTTTTGGTATGAGCCAATGTTTATTTTTAAAAGACTACAAATGATTTAGAAAGTATATGTGAATTTTTCTAACCAAAAACCGATGCGCGTGGTAGTTTGGAATTTAGCACGTTGCATGATGTGTCGTAAAACACATCTATTTTCCTATGTATTTTTGTATAAAATTTAATAGCTTTCTATTTGTCCTTGAGTCGTTTTTTTGTATTTATTTATTATTTTATCATTGTATAGGTTTTTATAGATTTTTATTAGTTTTGTGTCAATTTGGTACTTATTTATTTTATACTTTGTAGGTGTTCATGGACGTTAAAGCATAAACGAGAAACTTTGGTCAAGCCGCGAAAACCCGATACGAGAGCATAGAGTTATAATATTAATAATAATAATAATAATAATAATAATAATATGAGTCTTATCAGAATTACTACTGTAGTTAACCCTTGCACTTTCGTGTGTATTAATATTAATAGGATCATTTAAATCGACGTTTTCAAGCATCAGAAGTGGGTGTTTCCAGATCAACCGCAGAGGAGGTTTTGGACCATGTTGCTTTACGCCTACTACTAGACATCATGGGCGGTACGTTAACCCATTTAGGACTTCCTTTTAGAAGCTCCCAACACTTCATGTTTGCGAATGTCCCACCCGTTGCGTTATACTCCTCCAACGTTCTTTTAAATATATCCCCATCACCTTTACCGTTACCCCAATTAACCAATTGTCCTTCGTATGTTGATAAACTTCTTGAAATGCATGGCATCTCCCATTTATATCGGTCCATTTGCTTGATATCGAATCATTTTCCTGATATTCCCCTCTACCCAGACCTTAAAAAAGGTTTCTCGAATTTTCGTCCAAAAATGGCAGTGCTTGATAGTTGGCTACAAAAATTAGAACATATATATTATTATACTTTACTTTTTAAAATTACATAGAATTATAAAAAAACAACACTTACCAACATCGGGATCCTCCGAGATGTCGAGCCAAGCCCGTGCAAGTGCGTTCCTCCTCGTCTTTTGTCCAAGGTTGATAGTTCCTTCTCGTACGAGGCGTAGAAGCTTCTTTTTTTTATGTCGGCGTTTTCCACGTTTAGAGCTCTTGGGTTCGCACTCGGTTGTATCTCCGGCACGTGTTCGATCTCGGGTTCTTCTTGAGAATCATGCATACCGCCTATGCTTATATTCATATTTGATGCAAAACCCATTGGACCTTGAAAGTATTCTTGGGACATGTTTAATAGTTACGTGTACCACATCGTATTTGGATCGCAATCTTGATAATTAAAGGTTGGTAGCGGTTGGGTAGTGTTTGGACGATACGCATTTAGGTTGGTTAGCCAAGACGAAACACCAAAAGGGCGGCAGAATGGATGCATAATAATTTTTTTTATAAAGAATACGATCAGAGTTTTATAAGAACTGAGAGAGGGTGTATAAAAATTGGGTTGAGTTAGTGTTTAGATAGGTAAATAAATAGAATAAGAAAAAATTGAAAATTGACTTTTCTTTTCGTTCCGTTGGTATTATAGGGATGGCAATGGGTTGGGTTTGGAACGGGTTTTAGGTTATCCCAACCCCATACCCGATTAGGTATGCTTGTCCCAAACCCGTCCCAAAACCCGTCGGGTTTGTGTCGGGTAATTACCCATCGGGTATCGGGTATACCCATGGTTTTCGGGTAAACCCATTAATTTTTAAAAACTTACTCATTGGGTATATCCGACCATAAACCGTCAGGTATCAATTGAGTAACTACTAACTAATTACGTTTAACATTATTAAATATATATGTAAATGATTACAATGTATAAATATAAAATACTTAAATCATATAAAAACACTCAAAGACATAGATAACAAATACTATACACTAATTTTCGGTAATTTTTAGCACAAGATGGCAACCTAGATGGACAATTAGATATATTTTGCATACATATTTAAAAAGATATATAAGAAATTATATTGGGTATCTAATCGGGTAAACGGGTATACTTTATTGGGTAACCGGGTCAGGTAAACAGGTATATCATAAAAACCCAAACCCGCGAAAAAAAATAAAAACTAATCCCATACCCGATTACGCGACCCCAAACCCGTTCCAAATGTGTCGGGTTTCGGGTTTACCCATCGGATTCGGGTTTGATTGCCATCCCTAGTTGGTAACGGTAATATTCTCAAAACAATCAAAATTTAAAACGCCAAATAATTTTAAAAAAACGCCCAAGGGGCGGTATTAGAGCTGTTCACGAGTTAAGCTGAACCGAGCGGACATTTGCTCAGGTTTGGCTGGTTTACAAACCGAACCGAGCTTAGAGACTCATTTACAACCGAGCCAAAAACCTGGCAAGCATTTTTCGAGCATACATTTTTCCAAGCGAGTGCCGAGCGAGCAACGAGCGGTTCTCGAACAACCATAAAGTTAGAATGTTTCCTTCAATGTTTTCGTTTTCGGGGTGACACCCAAGATCAAATTATCCGAACGAGCATCTTTCGAGCATTTTCCAAACGAGCGACGAACGAGCCACAAACGAAGAGCAATTTGAACAGCCCTAGGCGGTATTCTCCGACGATATGAGCCGTTTTTAGCCCATTCCACACCCAAATCAATCCCACTACGGACACCCTAATCATGAGGTATCCGTATGTAGATCGATCCTGCTAGCCAAATTATATTCATTCTATATAACTAATATTATATTCATCTTAAGTCATGAACAGAAAACACTGACACATGTGATCATCCATCCCATGTTTATCTTTTAGATAGATTAGACAGTGTTCCATAACCACACTCCACTATCTTCATCTACAAAATCTGGATCAAATCATAAACCCAATCATATTATTAATCCCAAAATAAAGTTCTTGACCCACAAAACACAACCCAATTGTGTAGAATCGTGACATATGGCGAGCAGGTACCTTTACAACAAATATTAAACAGAATCAAGAACAGTAGCAGAGGAAGCGTACGATGTTTTGGGACTGTAACTGAAGGAATTACATCTCCTACTGCTTCTTCTCGTCACCTGATCGGTTTAGAACATGATTATAGCGCCCATAAGTATATACATGCCCTTTTTTCTGTTGCTAATGAATTTTGATTTTTTTTTTTTTTTGATATAACTAACTCATATAAAGATTGCATTTTTAGTGATATGATCCGTAACTGTGAGTTTTTTTTTTAGAAAATTTGCAGAAATTGATGATATTTTTAGGCGAAAACCTGACAATATTGCTTTGGTTTAAATGTAGATATGGAATTGGATAAATGTAGATATGGAATTGGAATTGATTGGTTTGTTCATTTTTTATAAATGTTTTTTTTATATAACTTTTTCTGTTTCTGATTACCTATGTGATTGTGAAGTTGAGTAGGCAGTCTTATTCCCTTGAATGAAGTGTATTGAATGATCATAGGTAGACCTGGCAAAATGAGCGGCTCGGGTTGGGTTGGTTAGCGAGTCCTGACGGGTTCGGTCAGGACAAGCTGATTTAGAATATGAATATTTTGGTTCGAGTTAGGATGGTTCGGGTCAGAATAGGCCAATGTAGAAAATGATGGTTTTGGTTCGGGTCAGGATGGGTTCAGGCCAGAACGGGCTGATTTAGGAAATGATGATTTTGGTTTGGGTGAGGATGGGTTTAGGTTAGAACGGGTCGATTTAGAAAATGATGACTTTGGTTCTGGTCAGAATGGGCCGACTTAAAAAATGATTATTTTGGTTTGGGTCATGACAAGCCAACTTAAAAATGATTATTTTTGGTTCGGGTTAGAATGAGCCGACTTAAAAAATTGTTATTTTGGTAAAGGACCATGGGTTATGCTTGTGCATGAGATACCTGGTTGTGTTGTCAACTTATGCAAAAGGAATTTGACCAAAAGTGAATTTTCTAGTGAGAGTAAATGGTGGCACGTGGGGCCATGGGTTGCTGGTTTCAGGCAGTGTTTGATTTGGAAGACGGCTTGTGAAGCACGGACCTGATGGTGGTACTCTTGGTGCTAAATTCGGCCTCTGTTTAGGGTTCGTATCAACTTGGCTCTAATATGAAGATAAACTTAAATGTATATTGATTATAGGGTTACATAGGGGTCTATATACAGAGACTGATATTACACATAGATAAGAGACGAGGATACTTGTAGAATAGTTGTCGTAGGCACAAAGGGTGAGCCTTGAGCCTCAGTGCAAGGAGCTTAAATAACTAGGGAGGCGTATAGTATATATATATATAATTTTTAGGGGTTATAGACATGTTTTAGGCTTAACTAGGGCTAGTTTAAGTTGTTTTAGTTTGATTACCGGCCGTTTAGTGTCAGCATAATTGTTTCAGACGATTTTTGGCCGAAATGTTGTCGCAAGTTGTCCTGAAAAAATGCGCATGATTAGGATCTGAAAGCGGGCCTATTGAAGCGAAGCGAGAAAGCTGCTCTGGCCTGAAAAGTGGCCTAGGTGTGCGCTTTGGTGACCCTTCACAACGGAGACTTATAGTTAAATATATAAAATATATAACTAGTCTAGTAATGATAGCTATCCATGGTGTGGTTTCTTGCATCTATATTTAGTTGAACACCAATTTATGATCTTACATTGTTTGTAATGTACATGAATCTGTGCTTCTCCAATATATTAGGATCCATCATGCCATTTGCTGGCGATTTTTTATCGTTCTTTTCTTAACATGTTCAAAAGATTATAAGGATTAAAGAACAAATTCAAATGGTTGATTAATATACTCCTTGGCGCTTTTCAGTTATCATCCGGTCCCTGTAGTGTTTTCTCATGGAAAGGGATCAGCTATCTGGGATCCAGAAGGCAATAAATATCTCGACTTCCTTGCAGCTTACTCTGCAGTTAATCAGGTGAAATGCACAATAGTATTTTCTGGTGACCATGAGAACACATTACCGGTAATCTCATGGGACCCCACCAATACCCTGCTAGCTAGTGGGACTAGATGAACCGCAGCTTTTTGTCGTCAGCTAACCTTCAAGGGGGTTTTAAGGCTGAAAAATGAAAACCAGTGGAAGTTAAATTCGAACTTGAGACCTCTTGAGGGACTCAAGCGCTTACCAGCATGGGCGGATCTTTCTACGGGTCAGACGAGGCCTCAGCCCACCCAACTTTTTCGCTTCGTAGTGTAAATTTTGCCGAGAATTTACCAAATATTTTGTATGTATTGAGCCCGGTCCTACCAGATTGAGTCCGGCCCTACCATGTTTTTTGTTCAAGATCCGCCACTGCTTACCAGCACATCACTCCCTTGAAGATTAAATGCACTCGTAGCTGTTACAAACTGATTATGATTTTTCTTTTGTTCATTTTTGGATCAAAAGTATGATAATTTGGTTTTTGGTACAGGGACATTGTCATCCAAAGATCATGAAAGCATTAATCGATCAGGCACAAACCTTAACTCTCAGTTCTAGAGCCTTCTACAATGACAAATTTCCAGTCTTTGCAGAGTATCTAACCAAATTGTTTGGATATGATATGGTACTTCCAATGAACACCGGTGCTGAAGGAGTAGAAACTGCTCTAAAACTGGCAAGAAAGTGGGTTATGAGAAAAAAGGAATTCCGAAAGATCAGGTATTAACTCGTTAGTTATTTTTATGTAAATGTTATTTCCATCAACATTATTTTTTAAGTCATGTGGATTTTAGAGGCTTTCACATATTGGTAAATTTAATTACTTCATTTTCTATTTAGGCTATCATCGTGTCATGTTGTGGATGTTTCCATGGTCGTACAATGGGTGCAATTTCTATGAGCTGTGATAATGATGCCACTCGTGGATTTTGGCCGTTGTTACCTGGGCAACTTAAAGTTGACTTTGGAGATGAAGCTGCTCTTAAGAAAGTTTTTGAAGGTGTTTCAATGTTTTTTTCACCCCAAATAATAGATGTGGTAAGATGGGCGGGTTTGGTAGCGGGTCAAAACACGTTTGTGGCTTGAAATGGGTCTTTTTTAGCACGGGTGGAAACGGGGTGGGTTGGGTCAACCTGGCGACCCACTCGGAGTGTTGGTTAATATACAACGGTTGTGTTGTCATGATTATAGCAACAACATTAGTGCAATAATAGTTGACATGTTGTAACATTGCGGGTTCTAACACCAACTTCAATTAAAACATCTGTTAAGTTTTTCAAAATGACATTTTTACCCTCTGATGCATGCAGAAAAAGGAGAACACATAGCTGGTTTTTTATTTGAGCCCATACAAGGGGAGGCCGGGGTATGTAATTTTACTCATTTTTTTTTCTGTTTTTTCAAGTTCTAATGGAAACACGATTTTTTTTTCTTTTTTTCCAGGTTATAATTCCTCCAGATGGTTATCTTAAGGCGGTCAGAGAACTTTGCTCAAAGCATAACATATTAATGATTGCAGATGAAATACAAAGTGGATTGGCACGATCGGGAAGAATGTTGGCATGTGACTGGGAAGGTGTACGTCCGGATGTCATTGTAAGTTTTATTTCATATGTTCGATATTTTCTGTCATGCACATTATTTAACCATGTAAAGTCCATTCCAACATACATGACATGATTTAGCAGTGAATTTTATAGTTTAATTATTAAGAGATCATTCTCTTTTTGTATCTATTTTATTTCAGATATTAGGGAAAGCATTGGGTGGTGGAGTGATACCAGTAAGTGCAGTTCTTGCAGACAAAGAGGTTATGCTTTGCATACAACCAGGGGAGCATGGGAGGTATGTTATATGTATAAAATATTAATTTCTGGTTTTATATAATTTTATGACTGCTAACAAATAACATGTGTAAGTTTTATTCATCTATAGTACATTTGGAGGGAATCCGTTGGCTAGTGCTGTTGGCATTGCATCATTGCAGGTGATACAAGATGAGAAACTTGCTGAGAGGTAATAAAGTTATTGTTTTTACCTCATGCATTCAAGCAGTCTAAGAGGGTGTTTGGGATTGCGTTTTGAATTTGATTTTTAGATTATTGCGTTTTGAAAACGCAAATAATCAGTTTTTAGTGTTTGGAACTTTGGATTGCGTTTTGAAAACACAGATAATCCGTTTTTTAGGCTACCAAAACGCAATAATCTATAAGCAGCCTCACCCCTGCTTTTCCAAAGCGCATAATCTGTTTTGAATAATCAATCCCAAACACCCCCTAAGTCTTTTCCATAACAATGTGTTTGTGATTGTAATACAGATCTGCTGAAATGGGAGAGGAGTTGAGGCGACTATTAGCAAAAACTCAGGAACAATTTCCTGAAATTGTGCTGGAAATTAGAGGAAAAGGATTGTTTAATGCAGTGGAGCTGATTAGCAAGTCTTTATTCCCTGCAACTGCGTATGATCTTTGTATCAAACTGAAAGAAAGAGGAATTCTTGCGAAACCGACTCATAATGCTACTATTCGATTGACTCCTCCTCTTTCCATCAGGTACATGTGATGACTTTCTCATTAGTCATTATATTTTGCTCAACCCGTTTATGAGTAAATGAGTCGTTTGGGTTGGATTGACTTCTAATGGGTCAAATGGGTAAAAATAAATAAAATTGGTTAAAACAGAGACGGGTTGAGTGGATCAAAGAAGTTGAACACGAGCGAAGACGTAATTTTATAGTTTTGGTAGTTGACATTTTGTAACATTGCGGGTTCTAACACTAACTTCCGTTAAGTTTATCAAAATGACATTTTTACCCTTTTCGTTAAAAGGAAAATCAACGACAAATCTTCAACATTTAACTTTTAAAGTTAGACCTCAAAGGTGTTACCATCAACAGATTTAATTAAATGATAACTTGACATGATGGTTTTTTTATAGTTTGGACGAGATCAGGGAAGGAGCTAAAGCGTTTCATGATGTTTTGGAACACGACCTCCCTAAACTGGTGAGGGAGAAGCCTAAGCCTGCATCACCAAAAGCGCAAGATACATGTGATCGCTGTGGACGTGAGTTGTATGGTTGATACATCTCAATGCTCGGTTACTTTAAGCATTCCCTCATTAACATGTTATAGTTTTTGTCTCTTGAATAAACTCATTTTCTGTTATACATGTGACTCATACCTTATCTAATGGAAAGCACATAGTTTACGTTCCTTGAACCTCGTTTATAACACAAACACGAGGTCGGAAGTTGGCAAACACGATGAAATGTTCATTACCTTCTATGTTGTTCAATAACATCCTTGGTTTTAAAACGTGCACATTACATGATGTGTTCTTGAACAAATTTGACCATCGCTTGAGCAATGGATTTTGAGTATTTGATCAAATAAGACCATTGATTAACAAGTCAGACTCGGGATGATGAAAATGTCCCATATTTTAGTGTTTAAAAGTTAACCAGTTCAAAGTATTTTTTTTAATAACACACATCTTGATGATGCGCACACATCGCACATCACACATTGGATTTTAAGTTCAAAATCACATAAGATCGCCATGGCTTTATAAAACTAAGATAACATCAAACAATAATTTTAATGGTGTATTTTTTGTAATCACAAAACAATAGATGTGTTAGTATTGGTGTTATGAAAGAATAAGTTTGCATAAAGTGTAAAGGAACCAAACCTAACTACTCATTATCCAACTTGCTCACTTGCTCCCATAAAGTATTTGGAGTAAGTTCAATGTTATATACACTTAATGGTTTTGTGGTCACCTACCATTTTACATGTTGGACGGTCTGTCTTAGTTGGGTTAACCCACCCTCCACAAAGAATTATGAAAATTGCTCTTTTAAAACACAACTTGCATTGGACATGTAGCCTTTTAAGTGGGTTAAAAGGTAGAAAAGTAACCAAAGTTAGATTTGAACATGAGACATCTACTAAATACACTAAACTCAAAATCAAAACATTCATAGGATCCCACAAATATCTTACTAACAAATGGGATCGAGGCACGGTCTACACTAACCATGTGGCCTACAAAGGTGTTAAAGTTGGAAAGTCATTGAAAGATGGAATCGAACTCAAACTCTACTAGATGACTCAAATGTTAAAAATATTGACTTACTCATCATAAATCTACTGGGCTACACCGTCCACATAAGTATATATCGAAGGGTGAACGAGGCGACTTCTTTTGTATGAAAGTTTATATGATCAAAACAAATTTTAGAAATGGTAAGACAAACTTAAAATTTTCTTTCATGACTATGATAAGTTATTTTATAAAAACATGGTAGACATATACTTCTTTTACTTTACTTTTTGTTAAAGGAAGGAACACAAAAGAGGGCACAAGAAATCCAACCTAAGGGATCCATAATTATATTATATTATCCTAGGAGACAAGAATGAGACACAATAATATTAAAACTTTGGGTGGTTAATTATATATCACCTTAGTAGCCAGGTCACCTTCATGTCCTTATTTTATTCTCCATGATGTGTGGTTTTTAAGCTAGAACAAGAATGTGTATTTGAAGCATTATTGACTTATTAATAATACTAAAATTTCTGATAGTTGATAAATTTGAATTTAGTTTTGTTTTCCGATTAAAATATTCATATTCAAGTTGAAAATAAGAAAATATGGTAAGAAATGAGTTGAAATTAAGGTGGGTTTATGATGTGTTTCTATTGGTTGTGACAAAATATTTCAGGTGAACCTATATATCGAAAACTAGTTGGATTGATGTTCATAACTGATTAACCAAACTAGAACAAATGAATACTTGAAACCAATCGATTTTTGAAATATCTTAACCGAAAGTTTTGGTTATGGCTCAAAACCGAAGTGAAACGAACAACCTATACACACCCTGAAAATCCCCAATTAGAGTGTTGTGGTCTCCGCCGCAACGTGCGGGCACCCCACTAGTAACAATAACATAGTACTACAAACTATCATGGTGTAAGACAACATTAAGTCATTAACCAAATGGATTAAGGAATAACATGATTGCTCATGAGTCATGATCCAAACACTTGATAAGACTAGGTATCTTAATTTGTCTTCGTATGTACTTTAAATCAGATTAAGACAACAACTAATTGCATTTATTAATTCAGATTTCAATGTTTTATTTTATAAATGAAAGATGTGAAATTATTGATACCTCTTATTTATATTGTTTTGTTTTTAATAATATATTAATATTGCAAACAACTAGAATGATGCAGAAGTAGCTGTGGGATCCTTTTTTTTAATTCCATTATTATTCTACTCTTAGCTGGTTTTTGTATTTTATAGTCTCATAATTTAAATCACCAAAAACCTTAGCTGTTTCCTTATAATTATACTTGTCTTTTTATATGTTATTTATAATTAAGTTATCTTTCTTTTGATTTGAATCAAAATATATTAAGCCTGATTGATACAGTTATTTTATTTTAAATAAAATTAATAATAAAAAGATAAAATGTGATAGTATTAACTGATGTGATAATTAAAGCTTAGTTTTTTTTTTTTAACGACCAACAAAATGATGTGCCAGCTACCCGGGCACCCAACATCATGAAAGCGCCCAATCGCTTTTAGGTGAAGACACGTCTCAGGTGCTCGCCCTAGATAAATATATTTATTAAACTACTATAGTTGTTATATTATTATAAAAGTAGATAAATACAGGTGGGCAGCTCGTGCACATTTAATCTATGAAATAAAACCAAACATGGAACACCATTATACCCTACATCTATGTGTAACTTGTTTATTGGATTTATTTACCGGAAAAGATATATTTGATATTGGTTGGTGGGATCCATCACCTTTTAACTCAATAAGAAAATTGGTTTGGAGAAAATACAAAACACCTAAGTATATCTTGTGACATACAAAACTAACTTAAACTGAGAAGTTACACGTTTTATCAATTTTATCTTTAGTTTAAGGTTCTTATGGTTATTTACATGTATATTAACTTCGACCGGTTTTAAAGTTGTGTTATAAAGAAGACAGTAATAAATATTAATTATGAATGAAAGGGATAAAGATAATACGTTAACTATTTTACATTTTGCCCAAGGCATTATAGCCTAGTGGCATTTTGGTGGTGAGATAAGACTTAGGAGCCATAAGGTCTTGGGTTCGAATCTCACAAAGGGGGTTTTCTCATAATTATGAGTTTCCTCCTGAATTGGTGACTTGGTGGTGGAATATGATCGCGTGGCAACATTGGTGGCACGATGATACTCCAGTGTTCCGTGAGTGATTCCAATTTGTTGGCCGTTCAAAAAAAAAACTATTTTACATTTTTTGTTACTTTTTTATTACTTTATAAACATTAAATAAAACAATTAAGTCTTGTGTTTAATGCGACACATGAGCTAGCTTACACTGAAGGACAATGTCGTTAAAAAGCAATGCACATGCTATTAACATGTCAAAAAACATGCACTTGCAAGTCAAATGTCATTTTCCTTTTTGTTAAATGTCCGTAGCTTTTTTATGGGTTATTTTTTTTTTAAATTACAATATGAAATCGAGTTTCTTTTATCTTTCTGATGAGTATATACTACTATATACTTTTATGGTGATTTTTCTTTTATGGCGTTTTGTGGGTATTCGTGAAACTAAGTGTTTTATAGTGTAACGACAGATTTATGGTGTTTTAAAACTCAGAGTTTATATCGTTTTAGAATGCTTTTTTAGTACAACATGTTTAAGGTGTTTATGATCTGCAGGTTTACGGTGTTTTAAAACAAGTTTATGGTGCTTTTTTAGAATTGCACGTAGATGATGTTTTAGAACAATACGTTTATGGTGTTCTTTTAGAACATCATATTTTTGGTGTTATTTTAGAATTGTAGGTTTATGGTGATTTAGTACTACATGTTTATGGTGTCTTAGAACTACAGGCATATGACGTAAAAATGCCATGAAAAACTACATAAAAAGGCCATCAAAAGTTGTCTAGTTAAAAAAACCCCCCTAAAAATGATGGAAGAAATCGCATGTGATCAGCATGTGCAACCTTTTTTGCCTGGATCTTCTCATTCAACCCCTCCCGATAGTTAAGTTTTATATATTTACACAAATATCATCACTTCAATCTCAGCCTCAAATCATAGAGATAATGTGGCTGAGATTCCTTCCTACACTTTCTAAGGTTTTGAGCCATCAATAATTAGTTGTCATTGTTAATAGTTATGGTAAACTTGTGAATATAAAGAGTAAATAGTCAATCATCATTGATAAATGCTAATTATCAGCCATCAATACCATAACAGATCATTTAAGGGCTGTTTGGTTGATTAAGTGTTGAATCATTAAGAGGTCTGAATGGTTAAGCGCTGAATCATTAAGTTGGACCTCTTAATGGTTAGTTTTCTTGTCCCACGTTGGTAGGGGAGCCTCATTAAGGTTCAGCCTAGTTCAGTGCTTAATAGTTTAGTGCTTAATGGTTCAGCAACATCCCAAATCTTAATGATTCAGACTTAACCATTTCATTCAGAAGCTGAAACAAACGCGCTGAATGCTGAATCATTCAGCACTGAATGGTTAAGAGCCTTATTAAAAGGCTACCAAACAGTCCCTTAAAATAGAAAATCATGGGAAACTTGTAAAATACAACATCCGGATTATGTAAATCCAATGTCCATATGATTATTTAGTAAATTTGAAATTGAATGATTTGTTCCAAGTGACATCATCTGATATCAAAAGTGATTGTTAGACTGAGCTAAACAGATTGTAATATGTCGTTGATCAACATAAAATGTGTACATGATGTATATTTCCTAGGGGTGTTCACGGTCCGGTTTTCGCGGTTTTTAGGTCAAACCGTGAACCAAACCGCTAGTAACGGTTTTTTATTTTTGTAAACCGAAACCAAACCGTAAAACTCTTAAACCGAACCAAACCAAACCATTAGCACCGGTTTGGTTCCGGTTTGATTTCACGGTTTGAGCTCGTTGTGCGTTTATACATGATGTGCAATGAAAGAATGATGTATATAAGAAAAATGTCCGTAGTTAATTTCATAACTTCTCCAACACAAAGCAAGTTTGAAAAAGTAGTAACGCAACCATCTAGAAACAAGCAACAGACAAGCTTAATCGAACTTTGCAAATAAAAAAATAAGCAGTATACATTTCAAAATATGATATACACGGTTCAAAATATGATCACACTTATCCAAGATATTTTAAAATGCTTCGTCAACTTTTGATTTACTCTAATTTAGTTAGACTTGAAGCTTAAAACCATTTTAGTTTTGTCTAATAATACATATTTATATATATGAATTATATAAAAAAAGTTTAATATTATAAATTATCACGGTCCGGTTTGGTTTTATGCGGTTGGTTTTCAGTATAAACCATAAACCAAACCGTGCACTACGGTTTATAAATCTGAAAACCGACCGACCGAAAATTAAGTAAAAATACAAACCGTCAAACCAAACCGGTGACCGGTTTGGTTTGTTTCACGGTTTTAAAACCGAACCGTGAACACCCCTAAATTATTTCCTATTGAATAACAAACTTCATGCATTTTATTAAAATAAAGAAACTATGTATTCTTGTGTAAGAATAAGGAAAACTAAGTATGTCATTTCTTTTAAAGTTATATTGTTAAGTTTATATGTTATAATAGTTTGCTTTTAAATTTAGGTACAACTGACTTGTCGCGATATTATGATTTTTAAAGGAAAGGTTATAGAACGTCTTTTTTCCTTTCATACGCCAAATGTTAAGAAATTGTATTGATTAATAATCAGATATATATGCACCTCCCTTAGCTATAAAAGTCAGCTTTGAATTGATGCTTAATGTTCCAAGTGATTTGACAACTCAGTTGTAACCCTTTCAGGTTGATATTAGGATTTCCTTATTTTTGTATATGTTACCGGAAATCATGACAAGAGGACTAGAATCAGCCTCACTATGAAGTGACTATACACTGACTGCAAGTGCCAAATTTGAGGTCTACTCGAATGGAATGAAATCGAAACTAAGTAACTTGATAAGTCGCATTTGTGACACATCAAAATTTGAGACCTTTATGAGTGTATGCCAAACAAGCATTTAAAGAAAAAAAATTAGATTACCTTCAGGGTGATTTTCTTGGCCCTAAGCCAATTATAAAAACCTCATTTAGGAATTACTTTGTTTGTTGCCATACAAAGTGGTAATGTGTGATTGTTTTTTGGAAGAAGAAAAAGAATCATTCTTAGGAATTTGTTTCCTCGTACGGGACAACCATATGTTTTGACAAATGTCTTCCCTTCCGACGGTCAGTCATAGGTACCTTGTTATGATTCTTAGGTAGATCGTGATATTTACCTTGAATTGATGCTTAATGTTCCAAGTGGTTAATATTTGTAATTTAATAGTTTGGAAACTGTCAATTGATTGTTTTGGTATTTTAAACTTTGGTTATTAATGGCATAAATTTTATTATGCACAACAATAGCAGTGGAATCGCATAGGATATGCCAAATGCCACACTAGTTATCTTGCTGCGTAGTGCGAGTATCGCTGCTACATCCAGCATCCAATATATTTAAATAATGTTTCTGGTCAGTGTGGGTGTCAGAGTTTGTTTTATATGGGCAATTAATATAACCATATTTCCCAAGCACACAATTATACTCATACTTGTAAATTGTTTGCCCGTCACATTATGGTGGCTCTTCACTAGTATGTAGGGGTGCAAACAAGCCGAGATATTCCTACTTGAACTCGCCTCGAAAAAACCATCAAACAAAGCAAGCTTGAATTTTTTTTTCAAAGGGACCGAAAATCACGAGACCTTAAAACAGGAGGCACCGCATTTAATACGTTTAAAATTTCCAAAAAAAAACACATAAATTTACACTATTGAGCAAAAACCAATAAAAAACGAGACACCCGAACCTTAATAAGCTTCAACCATAAACTTGAACAAACTCGAACATGAGCCTATACCATCCGTCCTTAATTCCTTATAAATTTACCAAAATTGATAATTAAAAAAGAAAAAAAAAAAGTAGGAAGTCACATTTAAATAATGATGACATTTTTGCTTCAACAACAATATGTCGAGTCGATAATTGATTCCCCTCTCTCTCTCTCTCTATCTTTATCCCCCGTATACGCACACTCCTCTCTCCTCATCTCCTCCCACCATTCTCTCTCTCTCTTGATTGCAGTGAATTAGATCCCTTCCATCTTCTTCACCTCACCTCATTTGATTCCTCTCTCTCTCTCCTAACCATCTCTCTCTCTAGTGTTCACCTGCAACCAGATCCCAACAAACAAACAGGTATGATGACATCATCTTCCCACACCACCAACAAAATCCACCCCGAATTACCACCACTCACCGACCTCTTCGACCTTCTTCCCGACCCCATCCTCTTATTAATCCTCAACTCCATCTCCGACGTCAAATCCTTAGGCCGCTGTTCCCTCCTCTCCAAACGCTTCCATTCCCTTATCCCCCTTGTCCAAAACGTCGTCGTTCACGTCGACTGCGTCATCCCCGACGACCCCTCTCCCTCCCCTGACAAACCCCGCAACCCCTTTTCCTCTCTCTTACGACTTGTTTGTGACTTCGTTAAACCCATCACTCACTTTTTATCCCATAATAATAATAATAATAATAATAATAACAATAATAATAATAACAGTAATAATAGTAGTAATGCTAGTGTTGAAACGGTCAAGCGTTGGAGTTACTCATCATTCACCAACACAGGTACTCAAAAACTTTGATGAGATAAAGTTTTTGAAAATTGAGTTACCTAGTGGTGAACTGGGTATTGAAGATGACGTGTTATTGAAATGGAAGGCGGACTTTGGGTCGACACTTGATAAGTGTGTGATCTTAGGTGCGTCTTCCGTGATACAACCCCAAGCTATAGATTCTGGTGACGTTATGTTTCGTGATATTATTGACGGGAATGATGATAATAATAATAATAATAATAATATTGGGGGTATACCCGAGTCGTTTTATACAAATGGAGGTTTGAAATTACGTGTGGTGTGGACAATAAGCTCGTTGATAGCGGCTTCTGCACGGCATTATTTGCTTCAGCAGATAATTTCGGAGCATAAGACGTTGGATAGTTTGGTTTTGACAGATGCGGAAAGACAGGGGGTGTTGTGTATGAATAAGGAGCAGTTGGAGGAGTTGAGGGTGAAGCCGTTGTCGGCTAGTTTAGCGTCGAAGAGGACGTTGGTGCCAGCTTTGAATATGAAGCTTTGGTATGCGCCGTATTTGGAGTTGCCGAATGGGAGTGTGTTGAAAGGGGCGACGTTGGTTGCGATTAGGCCGAGTGGGGAGACAGGGCAGAAGGAGGTTTCGGATGGGTCTTGGTTTCGTCTGCGTTTGAGGAGCCTTATGGGACTGCTGCTAGGATGTTGGTTAAAAGGAGAACTTATTGCCTTGAGATGAATTCCTTTTGAGGTATACAATGTAAAGGAACAAGTGAACTTGTTATCTGATTATCTTGTTTTTAAGTCGGTTGATGATCAGGTTATAGTGTTTTAGGTATAATGAAATTAGTTCTGATAATCTGGCTGTATACGGGTCAAATGATCAGTTTCGGATGATCTATTTACCAAATGCGAATCTGTAGATAAATCAGAATTTGTCAAACATCTGTTTATGAGTTTATCTGATTTTGATTGTTTTATATCACAGGATAACTTCCAAACACAATGCTAAACATCGGTTTCAGTAGTTGTTTTGTGTTGTAATGTTTAGAGTTTCCTTTTTCGCATAATTCATGGTCGATTGATATTCATATATGATTTCTACGTGAGGATAGTATGCCAATTGAAGTTTGATCAAACTATGTGCAAATGTGTAACTCTAGATCATGTATTGATAGGTTATTGTCGTTTACGGACATTTGAGCAAGCATGGAGTCATGGACAAATGTAAATGTTTAGCTTCGATATTTTTATTGACTTCTAGTTAACATTGTTTGTTTTTTTCCAAGTTGTTGCTATGTTTATTTTATGTCATGAGAACTGGTTGGTACTTGGTAGTTACTATTTCAATATCAGTTAAGTGGTTTAATTAAACTTAGCTTAATTTGGAAGATTAGATGCTGCTGTAATGATTGTGGGTGGTTGGATATTCCATTTTCTTGACTAATCTCATATTAATTCCTAGTGTTGTATACCATGTTTTCCACGTAGCAATATAAAAATAGCGTGGCATATATGCAACATCTGAACCACCATACCAGCCAATATTGTCCGCTTATCCACAACCAATGAACCCAAAACGTATTGGTTGTATATGAGACAACATATTTCTTGTGAGCGTAGCATCTCTCCTGTCTACAACCAATGTTGGATTTGCCTAGGATGTTACAATATTTGTTGATCTTGATTACATCTGATTTGCCTAGGGTGTTACAGTATATGTTGAATTGAAAATGTTTAACGCTTTAAAATTGCTCATCTTTAAGACCTTTTAACTTTTTGTTACGGTCCTAATTTTTACATACTTTATTATCTTTTAGTTTTCATGGCTACACGAAGGCATTTGCTTTAACGACGGATTTTGGAGTTGAAAGATTCTTGAAGGCAATGAAAACACACAATTTTGTTCTTTATGTTATATAGATAAGCTTCGATGGTGCAAATGTTACTTGCCTGAAGTCAGAGAGAAGAAGATTGCTGCATTTGGTTATTAAGATTGCCGCATTTGGTTATTATACTGATGTTTGGTGTCGCGTATATTTCACTATATGTATGTTATAAAAAGCTATAAAACGTTACGGTGAATATTTACAGGTATGAAACATGGGCAGTGTGTATGTGGCTATAGTGTAAAACTAAAATCATTCAGTAAAATTAAAATCAAAATGCCTTTATTGTGAATAAGTGTTGAACTTACCTCTACTTTTAAGGTACCCAGTCAACCAACGATTCACAAGTTGTTTTGTGTTATGTTTTGGATTGGGCACTGATATGTTTATCTGCGTGTTGGCACTTGAAATAGCATGTCTGGAACAATCAACTTCAAACTGCTTATTTCACTCATAAATGACCACAGTTTTGAATATTGTGATCATCTTACTTGACAGTCCTTCCATTATGTATTCCTACAGATAACATGTTAACGGATTATATTCGTACTACAGAAGAAATCAGTCATGCGAATGATAATTGAACAAACTGGTTGTAGTATGGGCATCAGCCGCACTACTAAACAGGTAACGTAAAAGGTATATATCTGCATCGTGATATAATGCGCGTGCAACCTTAACTCTTTGCTTCTATGCACTACTCAGATTAACGCCTCTTTGTCCTATGGTGTTTGATCCCCAAATGGAAACATCTCAATATTCTTCACAAGTGAGCATTTTTTAACTATTTCTTCATCCATTACTAACCCAAACAAAATATTTTCTCGAACAGTCCCTGTTTGAATCCATGCTGTTTGTGAAACATATGCCACCTTGCCATTAACTTCAATATGAAAACGTATTAATAAGATCACAATCCGTAACATGTTTGTTTTCTATGTAGAACTGATCTTTAGGAGAGACTTACTATGCCTTTTATGTTTGGAACCTTTCCTAGAACAGCAGATATCGGTGTTGATTTACATTTACCTGACCCAACCTCCCTGCATATAGCCACTTTTTCACCAGACAAAATTTCAGGATTTACAAATGAGCCTAACCAGTGTGTTTCATCTGTAGAGTGACAATGGTAGTCGTAGTTGGACGTTGGGAACAAGTTGTTGATAGAGTTACTGCCTTTGATCAAATGCTTGTGGAGGCGATTGGGCACCATTGAGAGGTGCCCTGAATTGGCCATCCACTATGAATACATAGCAGGGGCGGATACAGCTAAGAACCAGGGGGACGTCTGTTTACCCTCGATTATCCTGACGAAGTGGAAAAAAAATGTTTTTTAAGGTATTTTATAAAATGTTACCCCTAAAACAAACTTATGTTACCCCTAATATATTTTTTATACAATGTTATCTCTTGTTTTATTTCTAGATCCGCCACTGATACAAAGTCGACCCATCGATGGTGTCCACCGCTACCCAAGTATAGTTACTAGATATAA
>JAUTDX010006239.1:0-19005 GCA_030844895.1 Ambrosia x helenae
AACCTGGGCACCCTACTGTTGGGTCTCATTACAGTGTACCATTTAAAAAATCAACAATCTTATTAAACTCACGCAGCAGCAAAAATAATTAAAACGGTACAAATTGTTTTTTTAAATAGTTTGTTAATAAATTTCAAAACTACGATTGCCATCCATGCTATCCCGAGTAATCCCCATCCACTAGCCAATACACATCACCAACTCAAAACGACCTGCAAAACAATCTAAACATACATGCAAAAGTCAGCTACGTTGAGTGAGTTCTAATAGTTTAGGTTTATGTTGTTCAAATACCTCATAAAAACACTTTAATTTTAAACCCAACTTCATCTCCATAAAAATCATCATTAATTATATAAATATTTTATCAACACCCCTCCCGAAACCACGCATAAACTATAACTAAGTTACCAACCATCTCAACCCACAACTATGACTCTGTAACTTCTTTTACGCGTCCAACTATTCCCTCTGCAACACAATGTCACTACACACTACTAGTTCATCTATACTCCTTTTAATTGTACTGGGCACCCCCAAGTACAATTCATCACAACAAACTCTATTTTATCATCTTTAACAAAAACACAAACACATACCCACCAATTTATCTATATGAATGCAAATAAAACACATAAGGTGGGAACCTACCACACAATTGGTCAAATCGCAAAGAAGTGATCCTCTCTAGGACACGTCGATATCCTCTTTCATCGACGGCCGTCACAATCTCAGAACTCATCACGTAAACGTGACAGTCATCTTTAGCCTCTTTAACTCATCGTGCTGCAAGGACAACGACAATCATCTTTAACACATCGTGTCACAAGGACAACAAAAATCATCTTCGCCACTAAGGCACTCATCGTGTCACTGAGGACAACGACAATCATCTTCGCCACTAAGGCACTCATCGCGTCACGAGGACAACGACAACCATCTTTGCCACTAAGGCTTACTCTTTAAAACCCACGAGGGTGGTACATCTTACACAGAGCCACATACATACACATAAGTGCCTTTAACTCGACATCTCACATATTTATGTGAATTAACCACTAGCAATATAAACTCTCCACTAAACCGTCTCAGGGCATTCAAGGACACACATGCATCTCCATGCACATGCAACCCAACTACATATCTTGTATCTCATTACTCTATAAGTGTCACACGACACATCTATGTTTCTAACCATTCACCATCTAGGCTAAAAACCAAGACTAAACTCTTATAAATAATAACTCTACCTAACTCTCATTATGAAAAGATGTAAGTCGTAAAGCTCTCTAATTTAATCAACACATTAAAATGTATGAAAAACAGGTAAAGCATGTATGATAGCCCCAAAAAAGATTTAAAAACAAAAAATAATGGGGGGATTAGAACTCACCGGTTGACAAAGCTTCCAAATCCAAAGCTAAATGTCATCTGCGTCCTCAAATGAAACGAGTGCATGCCCCCCAACGCCATTCAACATTCAAGTTATCATATACGAACCAATAATTACCATTATTGCATGCCTTCACCATCCCTCCAATCGACCATTTTTTTAACAAACGTCCCAGATATATAATCCATGGATAACAAAACTTCTAAAATATTTTTATAAACAATTTACATGGATGAAAGCCACACCATTTGTCTAAAATCCATGCACTCCATGCAAACCACCATCATCACGTACCATGTAGCTATATTAGTTTTCCATCATCATCTTCTTTAAACTATTTTACAAACTCTAGCTCAAAGATGACACACATCATCAACCTTCCACAACTAAAACTAAACCTCCCATTTACAAGGTTCCATGACCATCCTTACGTACTAAACCATTATTTCCCATGAAGCCATTCATCATGCATCTCATGAACCACACCATCTTCATCGTTACCCATTAACATAACTTAAATAATTGCAAAATTACAAACCTACTCATGCATTATTTTCATCCATAATTTGCACTCTACTTCACATCAGAATGTTCCTACCAAATTGTAATAATGAAGCTTTCCTAATAACTCATGTGTGGCCCACTCTAGTAACTAAGCAAATATTATATGGAATTTTGGTTGTGAAATTATAGTGAAACCATGCTATCAACTTATACCGAGAAAAAAATAAAAATACATAAAACCCCAGAAGCTACATGAAAAGATTAGCGAGTCTTGCAGCAAAGGTAACATGATATACAACACGATTGTCATGTATTAATTAAGTTGATGTCTCTGTTTCAAAACACTTTCTCTTTAAACCTCTATCATTTTGATCGCAAACATTGAAACTTTAACTTAACAATAATAGAAGCAAACTGAACTCAAGACAAAAAAGGGCAGGCCATTAGATAAGATAAATAATGCCATACCGTATTGTTCAACCATCTCTAGTCTATGACTTGGCTATCTCCTTTGAATCCTACAAAAGATCATCAACAAAGAAAATATACGATAATTAATTTAAACCTAAACATATTTTACCATTTATTAGCTGAAGTTAGTGAGCCAATACAAAGTAAAAGCGTATGCTAATGGTCAGTATCTTATTGGGAAAAATAACGCGATACATATTGTTTTAGGCTGATGTCCTAGGCCTTCCTTGGAGATCTCACTCACAATTTATCGAGGGTGAACAGTGTTGTACTAAATATAAAAATGAACAGTAACATTTTCTCTCTCCTTATTCACAACCACCCAATACCACTTATCAAAATACGAAGATCTCACTCACAATTTATGGAGAACCTGATGTGAACGCTCTTAGTATCAAGAATACCTAATTATTTACGACTGTTTTAGATGCCAACAACTTACGGATATTCTTAAATATTATACATGCTTTACAAGTGAGTATCCTTTCATTTTGATTTTGTTTTATTTCAATCATTGGTGGTCCTATGTGTGTTCTAGAGGGGGTGGGCGCCCCCCCTTAAAAATAAAATCTTATTTTAGTTTGTAGGCAAAAAATCCCGAACTACCCCTTAAAAGTTTTGTTAAACTCCTCTCGATCGCACCCCTTGAGAATGATTCCTAGGTCCGACACTTACTTCAAGTTCATATCATGTTGATGCTTATTTTGTCATTTCTAGAATTTTAGTTACCGATGATGAAACGGAGGATTTGAAAAGGAAAATCAATATTGGAATGAAGATTAAAAAATAATCGAAAAATGTTAGAATAAGAAGATTACTTATGTCAAGGAAGCCCATAGCGGACTGCCATACCAAATGATAGTTGTTCGTGATGGGAAAAATGGCGAGACCGGTAAAAACGGGTGAACAATAAATGCGGAATTAATCTTTGTTTGACCAAAGCTTTTCCCGACAACCTATGAGGATGCAACAAATAGGGAACACTAAGTGCAATCAAAACAGCCCCAAAACAGCCCAAAAACAATAATAAGGAGACACTAAATTTTAGCGTGGAAAACCTCTCAAAAAAGTAGAGTAAAAACCACGGGACTACTAGAGCCGCTTCCAATCCACTATCACCAATTGAGCAATACAAAGTCTTCCCTAGATAACACTAGAGGTATACACAAATCATCATACACTTAGAACAAACAACATCAAGCATATGGAACCACAAACAAAAACAAAAGATGAAACTATCACACAAATCTGCAGCAACAAACAGAGTCAGAAAAACCTTACCTAGAAACTTGATAAAACACATTTCCACCGTTGGATAAGGTCGTCAGATGTACTGAAGACTCTGTCCAAAAATCAGATCGATCCAACGGTTCAATCTTCGGGAAACTGACAATCTCTGCAGGTAGGTCAAGGGGTGACGAAAATCTTCTTTTGTTTTTGTTTCTTTTTCTCTGCACTCTTGGCTGCTCCTTTTCTCACACAATAGGTTTTATGCAAACCTAAGAATTGTATTGGCCTGCCCTAAAATTTCTTGGGCCAAGCCCCACACACAAAGAAAATGTTTGGGCCTTGAGTAATAACCCATGATATAAATGGGTTGGGTTCTCATGGGCAAAAAAAAACCCAACAAATCTCCCCCTTTTTTGTCTATGAGAAGAAGTTCGCCATCACGGCGATAGAGCAACATATCTTCAACTTTCCCCTTGCTAAACCTTTAGTCAACATATCGGAACAATTATCATCGGTGTGGACTTTTTCAAGTTCAAACAACTTGTCTTCAATAGCAACTCTATTCCAATGATACCTAACATCAATATGTTTAACTCTTTTATGAAGTGTAGAGTTCTTAGCAAGTTGAATAGCACTTTGATTGTCACAAAAAACCACGTAGCGCTGTTGCATAAAGCCAAGCTCTTGCATAAATCTTTTCAACCACAATAGTTCTTTGCATGCTTTCTGTTGCTGCTATATACTCCGCCTCTGTAGTAGACAAAGCAACAAACTTTTGCAGTCTCGACTGCCATGACACAACCCCCCCTGCAAAAGTCATTAGATAACCCGAGGTAGATTTCATATTGTCCTTATTTCCTGCCATATCAGCATCCGTTATACCAACAAGCATTGGTTCTTCATTCCCAAATGTTATACCCAATTTGGAAGTACCACGTAGATATCTAAGGATCCACTTAACCGCTTCCCAATGCTTTTTACCTGGATTAGACAGGAACCGACTAACAACACCTACTACATGTGCAATATCAGGCCTTGTGCACACCACTGCATACATCAAGCTTCCAACAGCCGAAGCATATGGAACTCTATCCATATCTTCAATCCCTCCTTTGAAGAAGGGCAATCTTTATCAGTTAGTTTAAAATTGGGAGTAAGAGGTGAACTAACCGCTTTGGCTTTAGCCATGTTGAATCTGCAAAGCACCTTCTCAATGTATGGCTCTTGTGACATGTGAAGCTTCTTTGAAGCTCTATCTCTAGTAATCCGAATGCCAAGAATCTGTTTTACTAGCCCCAAGTCTTTCATAGAAAGAACTTGCTTAATTCTTTCTTCAGTTGAACAATCCTCTCTGCATTCTTGCCAACAATCAACATGTCATCAACATAAAGTAATAAGATAATGAAATCATCATCACCAAAACCTCTGAAAGAAAACACAGTGATCAGACATAGTCTTTCGGTAGCCTTGCTTCCCCATAACAGACTCAAATATCTTGTACCACTGTCTTGGTGCTTGTTTCAACCCATAAAGAATTTTCTGAAGCTTACAAACATAGTCTTCTTTACCTTTAACCTGAAAACCTTCAGGTTGCTCCATATAGATTTCCTTATCCAAGTCACCATGAAGGAAAGCTGTCTTGACATCCATTTGCTCAACTTCAAGATCAAGACTAGCTGCCAAACCAAGAATCACCCGAATGGAACTCATCTTTACAACTGGAGAGAAAAATCTCATCAAAATCAATACCCTTTCTTTGACTGAACCCTTTGACCACCAATCTAGCTTTGTATCTAGGCCTTGAGGTATGTTCTTCAGTCTTCACTTTGTAGACCCCACTTGTTCTTCAAAGCTTTCTTACCCTTAGGCAACTTCACTAACTCAAAGGTATTGTTTTCATACAAGGAATTCATTTCGTCTTACATGGCTTCAACCCAATCCGTTTTATGCTCATCTTCCATAGCCTCTTCATAACACTCGGGCTCTCCCCCGTCAGTGAGTAAGACATATTCATCAGCGGAAAAACGGGTGGAAGGATGTCGGTCTCTGGTAGACCGCCTGAGTGGGACAAATGTTGGCATGCCTGGGTACTGGTAACTCTGGATGAGGACCCCCATCCAAATCTTGTTGCTCTTGAATGTCATTATTATCAGTACCATGTTGTTCATCATTTTGAATATTGTCTTCATTATGTGGTTCAGTATGCTGAGGAGGAACCGGATCCAAATCAATAAGATCATCAGTATGTTGAGGAACTATCTTTGTCTTCTCAATATCTTTCAAACTTTGATCTTCTACAAACTCAGCATCAAAACTTCTTACAAGTTTCTTCTGAACTGGATCATAAAACCTGTATCCAAACTCATCTCCCCCATAACCAAGGAATATATATGGCCTGGTCTTCACATCAAGCTTTGTTCTTTCATCTTTGGGAATATGCACAAAAGCTTTGCATCCAAACACCTTCAGATCCTCATATGAAACATCTTTGCCGCTCCAAAACCCTGTCAGGAACATCAAAAGACAAAGGAACACAAGGAGTAAGATTAATAACATGTACCGCGGTGTTCAAAGCTTCACCCCAGAAGGAATTAGGTAACCCTGCATGTGATAGCAAACATCTAACCCTTTCAACCAATGTTCTATTCATCCTTTCTGCTAAACCATTCAACTGTGGTGTCTTTAGAGGAGTCTTTTGGTGCCGAATACCTTTCTCTCTACAATAAGCATCAAAAGGACCAATGTATTCACCTCCATTATCTGTTCGAATACACTTGAGCTTCTTCCCAGTTTGCCTCTCAACCAAGGCATGAAACTTCTTAAACACATCCAAAACTTGATCTTTAGACTTCAAAGTATAAGCCCATACCTTTCTAGAATGATCATCAATAAATGTGACAAAATATAAGCAGCCCCCAAGTGTTCTATTCTTCATAGGTCCACAAACATCTGAATGTATCAAATCAAGTATACCATCTCTTCTATGAGGAGGATGACTCTTAAAGGAAACTCTCTTTTGCTTACCAGCAATTTAATGAGAACACTTCTTCAATTGAACATCATTCAAATCGGGCAAGGCATCTTTCTTCAACAATATAGACATCCCCTTTTCACTCATGTAAGCAAGTCTCCTATGCCATAAGTCGGTCACATCACCATTTAATAAATTAACCGAGTCTTTGGAGATCTTCGGATGTGTCATGTACAACTTGGAACTTCTTTTACCTTTTGCCACGACTAAAGAACCACGAGTGAGTTTCCAAACTCCATCACCAAAAGTACTGTGGTAACCATCATCATCAAGTAAGCCTGCGGAGATCAAACTAAGTCTAATATCTGGAACATGTTTTACATTGTGTAAAACCAACTCCATCCCAGTATCAAACTTCAAACAAATATCCCCAACACCTACAATCTTTGATAGCCCATTATTACCCATCTTAACAATCCCGAAGTCACCAGGGGTATAAGATGAGAAAAATTCCCTTTGTGATGTCACATGACAAGTAGCACCACTGTCAACAACCCAACTCGAACCATCATGTGCAATGTTCACCATATCATAATCACAACAAATAAAAAACTCTTCAGTAGCAGTATTAACTTCAGCAGTACCGTTGCCACTATCATCTTTCTTATGGTTGTTCTTTTGATTGTTGTAATTAGCCTTCTTGTTCTCCTTTTTCAGTTGTCTGCAAAATTTGATAGTATGCCCTTTTCTACCACAATGATGACACTCATAATCAGCATACCTGCCTTTAGACTTACTACGATGCTTCCCTCTATTACCCGGACCTTTACTCTGACTTCTCCCCCTGCTCTCTATGACTAAAACATCTGAATGTGAAGAGGAACCCTGTGATTTTCTTCTCATCTCTTCATTTAAAATACTGCTTTTAGCCAATTCCATAGTGATAATACCATTAAGAGCAGAGTTGGACAATGATGTCCTAAAAGTCTCCCAAGAATCTTGTAAAGTACCAAGAAGCCATAAACCTTGTATCTCGTCTTCAAACTTAATACCCATGCCTGCAAGCTAATTAATAAGACCCTGAAAAACATTCAAATGATCAGTAACAGGAGTTCCATCATTGTACTTCAAGTTTATCAACTATTTAATCAAGAACAATTTATTGTTCCCGGTCTTGCGAGCATACAACTCCTCAAGCTTGTTCCACAAAGTACGAGCATGAGTCTCCCTACTAATATGATTCAAAACATTATCATCAACCCATTGGCGAATATAACCACAAACTTTTCTATGCAAGATATTCCACTCTTCATCTGTTTTACCTTCAGGTTTATCAGTATTAAAAACAGGCATGTAATAATCTTTCACATAAAGGAGGTCTTCCATTTTGCCTTTCCAAACATGATAATTAGAACCATTCAAATTAACAATCCTACTTGTATTAGCTTCCATCTTTCAAACAAGTCTTAACCCTATTAGAGCCAATGGCTCTGATACCACTATGATGGGAAAAATGGCGAGACCGGTACAAACGATAAACAACAAATGCGGAATTAATCTTCGTTTGACCAAAGCTTTTCCTGACCCGAATGAACCTATGAGGATGAAACAAATAGGGAACACTAAGTGCAATCAAAACAGCCCAAAAACAATAATAAGGAGACACCAAATTTTAGCGTGGAAAACCTCTCAAAAAAGGAGAGTAAAAACCACGGGACTACTAGAGCCGCTTCCTACCACTATCACCAAATTGAGCAATACAAAGTCTTCCCTAGATAACACTAGAGGTATACACAAATCATCATACACTTGGAACAAACAACATCAAGCATATGAAACCACAGCAAAAACAAAAGATGAAACTATCACACAAATCTGCAGCAACAAACAGAGTCTGAAAAACCTGACTTAGAAACATGATAAACACATTTCCACCGTTGGATAAGGTCGCCCAGATGTATTGAAGACTCTGTCCAAAAATCAGATCGATCCAACGGTTCAATCTTCAGGAACTGACAATCTCTGCAGGTAGGTCAAGGGGTGACGAAAATCTTCTTTTGTTTTTGTTTCTTTTTCTCTGCACTCTTGGCTGCTCCTTTTCTCACAAAATAGGTTTTATGCAAACCTAAGAATTGTATTGGCTGCCCTAAAATTTCTTGGGCCAAGTCCACACACAAAGAAAATGTTTGGGTCATATAAATGGGTTGGGTTTCTCATGGGCAAAAAAAAACCCAACAGTCCGCTAATAAGCCAGCTAGCCCTTATTAAACCCGAGTGAAAGTGAGTTATAGCGGACCACCACGAGTAAAATAGAACTCCGCTAGTATCACCAGCCGTAAATGATGAGTGTTGATCAAGAAACTCAACAGCAGAATGTAGCCGGAAGCAAAAATGAAAAAGACGAATCAATAAGAAAGAGTCCAAACTTCAACCGTGTGCATCAAAGGCTAGAACATAATTAACGGTAGAAATAATATACATAAAATTGGAATCTTCGGCAATCTGAATCCAATCATCGGCTTAGCGGAATGCTAGCCAAACTTGTAGCTATCCGCTACTACCACGTCGTAACTAGAAACCCTAAGTTTAGCTATTTAAGCCATTTTAATGACTCATCATGAGGAATTCAACTAACGGACCTAAGATGTGACAAAGAACACCCTTGGGTGTATGATTGAAGTCGAGAGCATTAGGACTGAAAATTTGGAGACTAGGAACATAAGGTTTGTCAGTTTTTTTGGGTTTTTTGTTTTATAACATTATTTTGACATTGTGTCATACTTTCAACATGTTTTATTTCTTAAAAGGTATTTGATGTTTATTTCTGTGATAAGATGCTAATCCACAATAATCACCTAGGTCGGATGAATTTTGATATGTTTTGATGTTCATGTTTCATTTGAACGCATATCTTCATGTAGTGATCTTATAACTTGATTCTTTTTTAGTTGTTTAGGTCTATGTGTGCTATGATATACTTGATTTCTATTACCATGCTCGTGTATGCTTTATTGTGATTGACTTCGTACCTATTTGGTTAAGTATTGCATGCTAAGGTTGATTATTTTATGTCTTTTACCCTAGACAACTGATTAGTGACCATCATTGGAGTTTTGACTATACATTCATAGCATTTCTAACGTGCTACCGTGTCAAGAGCCTAGGTTTTGCAAGAGCGTGTTATCTTTTCATTCGTGATGTTGCTGTTTTCAAGTATTCATCTAGATTAGATTTTAGTTTTTCCTTTGTTCTGGATTGCGGGTCAAAGTCTTCTCAACACTGTGTTATATATTATAAATTTAAAATCACGATAGTCATGTAAAATATTTTAGAAAGTCAATATAAAAGTCAAAGTAGAAAGTCAAACCGGTATGTATAATGTCAGTTAGTTAGGATGTGTCGGTTATATGTTAGTTTATTAACTGTCATTATGTACAGGTATAAATACCCATGTTGGATCAACATTTTCAGTGTGAAATACATATTTTTATTTGTGTGCATATTTGTTTTCTCCCATCCCTGTTTCGACCAAGCATACTCATAATCATAAATAACATTGTCCATCCAGATTTGATCCTGATCTCAAAGGCCAAGTCTTTCTCAACAATGTGAGTAGAAAGCCTAGCGGTGATCTCTCATTAGGCATTAAGGAGTACGACCTAGTTAACCCAAGATTCATATCTTAAGAGATAGTCATACGTTTTATTACCATGAGCCATTGTATGTACCTTGGATTCTTTCCTAGGGATTGCTTTAGACATCTGATCTTCTAATTTGGTCATTTTTAGTACACGGCTTTTAGAACAAAATATCCAATACTTGTTTTAGTTTCTCTTTCAATTATCTAAAAAGATTTAGAGAATAATATCACAATACTTCAATTATGTGCATAAATTTTTGTTTAAGATTAAGGTGTGATCAAATTGTTGGTTCCGGATTAACAAAACTAAAAATCAGACATAGTATGTGAATAATAGACATACATCTCAACCATCACAAGGGTGGTAGTATGACCCTTCATCGCCATGGGTTACCACAACCACCATTCGACAACTTCGTATGCTAATGACCACCACTCCATATCCATTGTTCTCTACAACCCATGTTCAACGTTTGACTAATAAGTCTGATAAGAACCATCTCGTTCTTGACTAGAATACTAGTGATGGTTGCTTGCTAGTAATGTAGAATTCCATGAAAAGTTCTTCCTGATGCTGAAGGTTACTACTATTAGAATATAGTATTTAGGGTTTTAGTATCGTACCTACGGGCGTGGTTTACCTCTATATATTGTAAGCTTATTGAATGGAATGAAATCAACTTATTCTATTATCTTTCAACTACAATTGAGAATAGCATGCAAATTAGAAGAAGATCAATTATAACATTTGCAAAAGAATATCTTAACTTGCATTGATTATCATGCCACCAGATCTTATTATGACTCGATAAGTCTTTGTTACTTGTTCTCCGCTCATTAGGCAATTGCTTTAGTCCTGCCTTTCCTTTTCGGCTCATTAGGCAATTGCCCGAGCCCTTCACCTAAAACATCACACAGGAAAACAAACTAGCCATTGTAGAAGATTCGAATTAGTAAATAATTTTAGTTGTTGTTTACATCTCAACGCACACAATCAAACTCCCTAATTGCCGTCTATTTTTTTCTTTTTCGTTGCATTCCCAAGTTTAATAAATGAAAGAAAATGAGGGAAAGAGAATCAATGAGAGAAAAGAAAGAGAGAGGACTAAAAAATAGAATGTAACTTCGTGTTTCAAAGATTTAACGAAAGCAAATAAATTGGAAGGGAAGGTTACTTTCACTTTTTTTGAGAAAATTTAGGAGAAAGGATTTTTAAAAAAAAAAATTATTTCTTTTCAGTTCTTTCCATTTATTACTTAAAACACAAATATTTTTCGGGTTCGTTTCGCTAAATTTAATTTCTCGCTTTAAAAAGTACGTGAGAACAAAGCTTCCGTGTAAACCCTCTATTAATTATCAGGTCTTCACGAACTTAGAGGTGCACATAAATCCAAGTTTGTTAACTGGAACCGGTTAATAACTGAAACAGGCTTGACCGGTTATATAAATTATTTCTAACGGACAATAATGAACCGGTTAAAGATTCTTAATAAATAACCGGTAATCTTTAACCGATGTACCGGTTAACTGGAAAAAATCCGAAAAGTGAAAAAAATTGAAAATAACCAGTTATTAACCGATTGGTTAAGTGAATAAGTGGGCCAAATAAAATGAATTGCCTATTAAAGTAAAAATGAGAAAATAACCTATAAAACCGGTTATAGAAAAAAAAAAAAAAAAACCTGTTTTTGCACCCCTACACTATACGGCATCCCTTTTATTCATTAGCAGCCCAACTGATATAGGAGCCCACCAAATTTCAAATTACTGATTACAGCCCATATTTTCTCTCAAAGACTGCTGCTATTGTTTTTTTATTCCTTTCCTTCTCGACTTGACTTTGTTGTAGGCCTGCCGCTTGTGCATGAAGTTAGTTTCCAGCCCTATAACTAAATAATAAATTAACACTGAAGCCCAATTACAATTAATTAATTATTTTATATTATCCATGATATACAGCCCAATCACAAAAAATGTTCATGTAGTTAAAACTCTCATTTTTATTTGCATGAGATTATGATATTAAAGTTGTCAACCTAAAACAAATTGAATAAAAATAAACTTTGAAAGGTTGGTATATAAAATCTTTTTCAATCAAGTTTTAGCTTACTTACACCATTTTAATTCGTTTTCTCCATAACCTATTATATAAGGAAAAAAACTAAAATATATCAATGCATACATTTTTATAATTAAGATAAAATAAATACAAATACAATGTATCTTAAGCGTATTGATCAGAAAGTCAAGTCTTCTGTGAGGATAGAGAATAAAGGAAAACAAAAAACATACACTTGAATCACAAAGTTAAGTCACGGTTAAGTTGTCCTCTTTAATGGGGTGCTAAATGGGTCGTGTTCATAAGTTGACGGGTCTAACCTGACCTAATCCTGAAAATTTTACACAATCTTGATCCCAAAAATTATGTCATACTTAAGAACCTGAACCCAACCAAAATATTCACGGGTTGACCTGAACACGAACCGCTCAACCCCGATTTTTTTTTTTTTTTTTTTATTTTTTTTGCAAACTTATATATTAAAATTAAAGTTTTACAACAAAAAAAAACAGAAGCTTATATAAAACATTTACGTTTTTAATTATAAAATCTAAGACCAATTTCTATTTTATGTTATTATTATAGCAGAAAATACCTAACCAATTTAATTTTTAACATAAAATAGTATAAATGGTTTTAAACGGGTCAACCCACTCAAGTTGACCCAAACCCAACCCGTTTAGCTAAACAGGTTGGTTGGTTCAACTAGAAACTGACCTGAACCCGTTTAGATAAACTCAACCATGCTAAATTCGTGTTAAGTTCAGGTTATGTTTTCGGTTCGTGTTAAAAATTCACACCCCTACCTTGAATACATATGGTATGTCAATATTAAATTTTCCTTATCAACTTCTGAAAACGACTCTTGTATGATAAAAATGTGGGCGGCCCATTTGAGTGATGGAAATAGACACATGGAAGAAAAGAGTCAAAACCTCTAGATAGATTGTCGGGGAGTATAAAGTTAATAGGCAACACTTCCGTAACATTTATCTCAATTCACTTATTCCTCGTCATTTCATCAATACGCGTCTTCAATGTGAGCCATTATTCATCATTATCATTATCATTAATCATCATTATCATTAATCATATTAAGAGAATTGGATGGGTACAAAGGTAATTGTATGTCTTTTTTAATATGGCATTTCAAGGATTTTATGCCTAAAACCCAAAATGTCATAAAAAATTTCCTACACTACCCCTATTGTTGCATTATCCAGTAGTACATTCTTTTGTATATAACCAAAATTTATTACACATTAATACATTTAGTCGTGTTTTATTCATTTAACTCGGAGAATGAAACGTGCACAACCTTGAACTCGGAGAATGAATCGTTGTCTTCATTTAATCTCATAAACTCCATGATTAATGACCACTTTAAATCCTACACTAAATTTCCTTTTCCGTTTTCTATATCGGCCTTTTTATAATACCCCTACAACCCTTCAATGGAAGTAGATCACTTTTTGAATTGGAAATGGAGTCCAATGTTTGGCAGATCATCTTATAACCTTTGCCGGCTTTATGTTGTGGTGGATTGATGAGGTATTATTTTGTAAAAGTCTCAGTCTATTTTAACATTATGTCTGATTTGATGATATTCACATCCTAGGGTTTATTGTAACAAACTTCTGATATGATTCAGTGATTCAAAGAATTTTGGTACTTCACTGATATAGTTGATGAACTGAAGAAATTCAACCTCAAGTTATCCTTCGTTTTTCTTTGATTGATTTTCATTGTCATTGCTTCGACAATAGAGAACCAGGTAACTAATCAGTTTATCCTTAGTTTCATGACATAATAATACCCGGCCTATGCTATTCGCGGTTGGATGTTTTTGTTTTATCTGACAATAGAGAACTAGGTAATCAATTTATCCTTAGGTCCATAACGAAGCCTAGGAAGTAAAGAGTTGCTCTGACTCTCATCTCTGTTCACCATGCACACCACTTTGCTGCTTTTACGTGAGCTCCGCGTATTCGATTTATGGTAAATTTTACATTATTTCAGCAGGTTAATTTTTATGTTGTTTATTAAGTTTTCAGTATCACAGTGGCCACAATTAGAGTCCTTAAAGAGAGTGTGCGTTATCAAGATGATATTTTAAAATATGAATATAATAATTTAGGGCTCCAAGTTTGGAATCAATAATAGAGAATGTTTTGCAATCAATAGTCAAGTAAAAAGACTTTGTGGATGCATTTATCAGGAAAGATGCCGTTGAGACTTCCTCATGTGTCTACACTTGAATCATATCATGCTCTGTGCATTAAAGTTGGAGAACGTGGCCTTTTAACAATAATGTTCTCTTACAAGTTTGTAGTTTTATACTGAATTACAATATTAATCATTTCTTCTCATTTAATTATTGTTGATAAAAAGTTATATACTTTATTTTCTGTTTGTACTCAATATCATTAATGCAGAAGTACATGGGAACAAGGGAAATAATGCGCTTTTTTAGTGTTGTCCGTGATCACCAATTGTCAGATGTGACAATTTCGGGCCGTATACTGTAATAATGTAGTTTTTGTTTGGCTGACAAAGTGGGCTTTAGTTCAAACGAGCTAGGTTGAACTATATTCTTGTTTTCCACATGTTTTTGTTAATATTTACTATGTCAAGTATGATTACAAAACCTATACTAATTTTATATAAGTTACCTTTCTGAATTTAGTGACCTAACAACGATAAAGAACATCGGTTTTGACTTGCCAAAATAGTGCAGCGAACATGACAACAACGGGGTGCATTCAAGTGCCTTTTCAGGACGAAAACATGGCATATGAAGCTGCAACAATTTGGGGTGTATGGTAGCAGCTTTCGAGTTATTACTCTGAACCATTATGCTTTTAAGTAAAGTCAGTTACTTGGTAAGTCTTTATTAAAAAGAAGATTTGGATTTGGGTCTTGTGGTTTCACTCCAATAGTCAAAGATTATAATTTATGAACCCTCATTTACGTTATTAATAGCTTCTGGTTAATTACATTTAACATTTTTCAAAACATTGTCACTAATCGACAAGATGGTGTTACCAATTAGCATTTATCCGAGATGTTGCTTACCAAATAGCAACCATTCAAATTATTGGTTGGATCTACACAAGTTGGGTAGACGCTCATAAGTTATTCAGATTTACTTGTTAATTGTAATGCATCACCTTTTCGATTGGGTTATGACTTAACTTAGGCTTCTGTTGCTAACTTACAACTATCAGTCGGGGACACCCGCTGCAACACGCGGGCATTCCCTCTAGTAAGGAGCATAATGTAAAACTAGTTACCCATTTAATACATGGGCTAGATAATGTCAAATATGTCAATGAAAAAGTTGTAAATAATATTTGTACAATCTATAATATATAAACAATAAGTTATAACAATAATTCTAAATGAAACAAATGTTGCATTAAATCTGTAATACACGGGTTAGATACTGTCAAATATGTCAATGAAAAGTTGTAAGTAATATTTGTACAATCTATTATCCATAATGGGTGAGGTTCCTATACAAAGGCCATATTTCATGAGAAATGTGAGAAGGATTAAAAATTGATATGTAGGCATCATTTTTTGAACTTAGTCATGATTTTTTTTGAATTGTTTGGCCTAGAAAAAACACCAAACATAACAATTAAAAACCAAAAACAATGTATTTTTAGACTTAAAACTTAAAATACCATGCTAAGAACATTAAGCAGTGTGTTTTAAGTGTTAAAATAGTGTGTTTTAGCTGATTTTTTAAATTTAATGACTATAATGCACTGCGTTGTGTTTTAGATTGTTGTGTTTTGTGTTTTTCAAATTAAAACAACCTAAACCATCATTCCTAAATCCAAAAAATGATGCCTACATGTCAATTTTAATCTTCTCACACCTTCTCACGAAATATGTCATTTGTACAAGAACCTAAACCTATCTATAATATATAAACAATAAGTTTTAATAATATTGCAATGAAGCCTTCGTAATATTCGTTACTTCAAGGGTTTATGTTATTAGAACTAAGAGGGTGTTTGGGATTGCGTTTTGAATATGTTTTTTTAGATTATTGCGTTTTAAAAACGCAGATAATCAGTTTTTAGTGTTTGGGATTGCATTTTATAAACGCAGATAATCAGTTTTTTCAGCTACCAAGGGGGGTGTTTGGGATTGATTATTCAAAACAGATTATGCGTTTTGGAAAAGCAAGGGTGGAGCTGCTTATAGATTATTGCGTTTTGGTAGCCTAAAAAAACCGGTTATCTGCGTTTTTCAAAACGCAATTCAAACACTAAACACTGATTATATGTGTTTTCAAAATGCAATAATCTAAAAATCAGATTCAAAACGCAATCCCAAACACCCTCCAAAACGCAATCTAAAAGCAGCTCCACCCCTGCTTTTACAAAACGCATAATTTGTTTTGAATAATCAATCCCAGACACCCCCTATAGTAATTATCAAAAGGTAAATGTATTATGTTCTTATAGGCATATAGAAATTATTTAGGATAGGCTAGCGAGAGGTATGGAGATGAGACTAGATACACCAACCCATTGATGTAAATAGGGGCGGAACCATCCCTGTTTCGCGGGTTATCCACTCGGTTTGAAAAAAAAATAGTGAGAAGATTATAAGTTTTGAAACAAATTAGTGAGAATTTGTTAAAAGAAATCCACTTAATTTTTTTTTTTTGGATCCAACCGCTAGATGAAGAGTTGTAAGCACGAGGTATTGGGGATAAAAAGAAGGGAGATGGTATAGTTGCATTGACGTCGTTGATATGTATGTCATGATGATAGGGTGGCATTCGAATACATCCCGCTTTTTGGACTTTCCAATTTATGTAGTTATAATTATATTACCTCCATATATTACTCTTGTTGCTAGTTATATATTTTTCTCTAAATTTACACAGTTATATAGTGAAATACAAGGCAAAATCCAAACAAAACTTCTTCGTGTTTTCTGGATTGTATAAAAGATTGACCGATGTGCCATTAGCATCCCCTCCACCTCAACATTTTGTCCTCTAATACCCCCCTACCCACAAAAAAAAGAAAGAAATCCCCGGCACGAGGGGGTGATGTGTTGCTAAATGCATCACATTTTTATATTAGTTTTGTACAGTTTTGAGTTGTTTATCATTGCTTTATAGCATGTCTTAGATACTTATTTGTGTCTTGGTGTTTAAACAGGTGTTCGTAGGCTAAATGAGTAAAAAAAGAGCTTAATTGGAAAGGAAACGAACATTTGATAAAATTGGGAATTGAAAAATAAAGAATTCTGGAAGAACTGAAATTAGAGACCCTCGAATTTCAGATGAAGACATTCATGGGAATCCAGGAAATGAATAAAGGAAATTGACATTTTTACCCGTAATGATTTGTGGTAATAACCACTTACATCATCGCGACATTTATAAATATTGGAGACCCTATAATCTTGATGCTAGATATTCTCGGGTCTCGAATTCCTTCCAGACCCACATAAAGCTCTTTATCTTGATTAAAAACCTAATCAGCCAAAAAGGATTGGGGGAGATCGACTTCCAGAGCGTGTAGAGGATGATTTTGAGCACTTTTTGTAGATCCATTCAAGTCGGTTGATGTTGGAACATTCCAGAACAAGAAATCGAGGCTGAAATCATGAATATGCGAGGGCTAAACATCCTACCGGTTTCTCGGGTGAAAGATTTGGGTATTTTGTAATGACTTTTCTGTTTTGAACTTTTTTTAGGATCAGGTTGTGTGAACATGTTTAGGTGCTTATGAATCTGATTGAATGTTTGACTAATTTAAACAATTTGATTGACTTTCAAAATTATAATTCGCTATCGTTTCTTGGTTTTCTTGCATTAGGGAATAATTTAACCATATGATTTGTGTTTTGATGTTGAATTGGGTTGAACAATTTAAACAATATCATGTATATGTGATTGCTTAGCTAGGTTAATTCAGATTGTCTTTACAATTACCAAATTAGAAACCGGGGAAGTGGCTGTTTTTTCATATTATTGTCTTTTCTAAAAATCAATTATCACTTCGTTTTGCAGGCACTACGGCACTGTTTAATAATCCTCATAAAATTATTTTTGTTAATTTATTAGTTTAAACATTATTTTACAAACCAACACTTTCCACAAACTCTCTAAAGTTCGACAACCCTAATTCCTATACTGTAATCAGTTGTAGATAAGGAGTAGTTTTTATTTAGTTTTTTATTTGTACTTCGACACGCGATCAAGGCGGCATTGAATCCCCGTTAACACAATGCCGAAGGCTAATGGGAGAATAATGGGCTCCACCTATATTTTGTTGTTGCATTTTTTTTCCAGATATGCGAGGAAGAAAGGGGAAGAACATGGTGGTGGAAGGGGGTGTTGTTGTTGACTGTTGAACGGATGGGAGAAGGAGGAAAGGGTTGTAGGTTGAGGGCAAGGAGGATGAAGGGCAAAGTGTTTGGGTAAATGTTTTTTTTTTAATAAAAAAAAACTAATAATCAAGTAAAGTAAATTAAAAAAGCTAAACCAAATTTAAAAAAACTTAAGGGTAAACTTTTATAAATGTTTTTTTTAATACACTTTGTGTGACTTTTATAAAAAAAATTATTTTTATCAAAAAAACAAATTAAACAAAGTAAAATAGACTTAAAAAAATATAAACTAGATTTAAAAAATTTTAAAAAAAATTAAATTGAAAATAAATTAAATAAATGATTGAGGGCTTTATTTTGTTTAATGGGTA